>WNWK01037267.1:0-18618 GCA_009830355.1 Cherax destructor | reverse complement strand
AAATTGTGGATGGTAAAATTTGGGTGGTAAATGCAGGTGAGGAGGATGCTCAGGGTGAATTAAAAGACTAATGGATGGGGCGCTGAGCCGATTGGTTTGAGATCGGAAAATTTAATTTTACATCAGGGGCAATAGGGGTTAATGTATTGATCTATAGTAAACGGGCATGTGAGTCTGTATATCCGATGGGGGTTTTATGTCCAGTTAGGGGAGAATATTTAAAATATGGGGTTCGGCTGTGGGGGGGCTAAGGGGGTGACCCGCTCCCAGCCGGGGGGGATGCTTGGCTCATTTCTTTGAATAGAGGTTTAAAAAAAGGTGTGGTAAGGGTGTTATATGAGGAAAAAGGGGGGGTGAGGGTTTGAAGAGGATTCACGGGATATGGGTGGATGGTGGAAGAGAAAGGGAGCAAAAGGATGGAGACAATGTTTGATCTATGTTAGGGTTTGGGCCCCGGGGACGATGAGGCTGGGGTTTGGTTGGGGTGAGAATGGGGGTGGGGGGGGGGGTGGGGGTTTACCCTATTTGTTGGGGGAGGGTGGGGATTTTTGGGGGGAAACCAATGTTGATCCGGGGTGCGGAGGTATTTTAAGCCCATGGAATATTTCCCCACCCGGGGGTGTTGCATACTGGGGATTGTTAAAAGTGGTGTGAGTTGTGGGGGGAAAGTGACTGTTATCAATGTATTTTATAGGTTGGGGATGGTGGGGGAGTGGTTTAGTCGTGTGTTAGGTTGCGGGGGAAGGGTCTTTTGGGCTGAGGGTTTAAGTTTGGACGGGGGGAATGGAAAATGGATTAAAAGGCCCGGGTGTATTGGTCACTGATTATTTTTTTATTCATGGGCAATGAGACAAAGGGGGGCTGATAGCCATTAAGGTTATGACAGGGGTTTTTTAAAGACCAAATGTCTACAAAGAGATCATGGGGAGGAAATGGGAGGTGGATTTCAGGAGGGGTTTTAAAAAACACCATGGGGTTAAAGGGAGGGAATTTAGGGAATCGATGGGCTGGTTTTCCCTCTAAAAAGGGGGATGGTTCCCATGGGTAGGTAGCGGCGTGGGGGGCTGTGGGCATATTTGTTGATTTTTGTGTCTGGGGGAATGCATGTGTATTGTAGTGGGAGCATAAGAGCCCAGGCTGGGCAAATTAAATAGTCTGAATGTACTCTATGTAGTATCTATTGGTAAGATGGTTGAAGGCACAATGGTCCCCAAGGAAGCCGGGAACGGGGGAAAGAATGTGTTGGGGTTTTGGTCAATTGTTGTGTGTTGGTTGTATTTCGGGGGTGAGTACCAAAGTCCTGTCTAGAGCATCTAGGAGGGTAAGACCCCCGGAATATTCCTTGGCGGAGAGGGAAAAATGTTAATCCGGTATGCAAAGGGGCCCACATCAGAGTCCCCCGCCATCAAAATAAAAAACAGTTATTCTCAGAAAACTCAGATCAATTTTTAAAACCTAAAACTAAATTGGGGTGTACTATGGCAAAATTCAAGAAAGGACCTCTAAGCAGCCCTAGAACACTCACCAGAATATGCGTGTTCTGCGCAACACACTAGCACTAGTTGTCTGGTATGCAACACTGAGCAGTACGGGAGAGACAAAGGAGTTGCAGCATGTTAAGATGTTGTGGGGACATGAGACAAAAGATTGCCAGTCACTTCTTTCAGAGTGCTATAACTGCCGGAAAGGTAAGCACCATACTGCACTATGTACAATAATTTAAGGAACCCCAGGCTAGTAGGGACGTTTCCCCAGTAGATATAGTAAGCGAGTCCGAGCCTGAAGTGGTAGCCAGCGTCATTAGTGTGGGCAAAGTCTCTAATCTGAGGGAGAAGACAGAGTTGCTGCCCTACCTACAGTCATGGCAGAGGTTGTGAACGGGAACAGATCCGAAACAACCCGATTATTCTTTGACTCGGGCACAAGTGTCCACGATAACAGAGAAGTTGGTGGCTAAGTTAAAGTTGAAGGCCACCGACAAAGTTAATGCGACATTGGGAGGTGCTATAAGTCAGGGCCCAGCCAAGTCTTATGATGTTGTGGATGTCACTGTTAAACTGGGTGGACATTTCAGAAATATTACAGCTTTGGTAGTAAAGACGTTACCTGCGGCTATTACGACCAGAGGTCTTGCAGCAGCAACCAAGCGATTGAAAGACCTTGGTGTGAAGCTGGCAGACCAGGACATTACCACTGACACAGTCAGAAATGTAGGTATCCTGGTGGGAGCCAACTATCTAGATGACTTCCTGTCTACACAACGGACTGTTAAGGAAGGAATTGGTTTATACAGATCCCCAGTAGGATATATCATCGGTGGCAGAATTCCTCATGAGTTCCCTGCAACGCCAGAGAGGGGGGAAGCTGACACCACGATAGCTGGGGGAGTAGTGATAATGAATGTTAGTGTATACGACAAACCGCCAGGTAAGCCAAACCAAGTAGGAGTGACGAACACTTAGCCACCTTGGGGAGACGCTTTATGGGGTACCTAAAGAGGGAGATAGATTGTCATTAAACCCAGGGAACCTCGTATCAGTGGAAAGAAGGGCTACCAGGGCATATGGGCCACTGGGTGGGAAAGTCAAAGCTGCTCAGACAAGGCTAGACTGTGAAAGACAGTAAAGTTAAAGGAAGGGTGTTAAGACCACCGGAACCCACAAGTTTACACGCCCAGCGGTCCACACGGCGGAAACTGGACCAGAGTCTGCTCGACGAGAGTGGCCGGACGGCACTCGTGTCCAGGGCCCGCCGTAAGGGCTTGCGGAAGGTGAACTTGATGTAGACTTTTCGTCTACCTTTGCCGGCGGGAGGATGTGGAAACTTTTTAGTTACGCAAGTTCCACAGGGTAAGTGAGCCGTTAGGAGCCTTAAACATACCACGGATCGGCCCTCGGAGTTCAGGAACCACACACCCAACCAAAACATACACACATTCGAGTTGACGAAGGTAACTATTTGTACATTTTAATTGATAGATTTATTCACCTAGGAACACCTAGCAAGTTTGTACAGTTAGAAACTAATATTAGGATTATTAATGCAACGTTAGATATTAATACTGTAGCTCTAGCACCCTAATATAGGTAGATATAAGCCTTAAATAGGAACATTAGATTATGTTAGCTAACGAGAACTAGCAGCTCCACATTGAATCTAAGGGGAGAGCGCTAGTCCTCCTTCTTGACTTGGACACCGTGGTGTTAACAGGGTACTAAGAGCTAGAGCTCGGTCCCCACGTGTCTTCAAAATACTTGCCTGGGAACCAAGAACCACAGAGGCTTCCCGACGTACTGTGGATTCGTCTCTGGCCCAGGCCCCACAGTAAGATAATATACTCTGCATTTCTCTTGGTAAAGCTGGCCGGCGATATTCGGAGTAAGGTGGGGTTATTTGAGCTGTGGGTTATAAGCGGCGAAGGCCCACTATAAGATAATAATTGTGGGCAATCCCCCTTAAGTATTAGTCTAGAAGCTAGTGTCACTTACTGCATATTGCTTTAGGGATATCCTTTGGAACCAGGGAACTCTGAGGTGCAGGCAGGTCACTAATACCACCTTAATTTACAGATAAGACTCTTCCCTGCACATGGTGTTTGGAGGGGTTTATAGCTTAGAAGTCCAGGATACACATGTCCACTCCATCAAGTAAGTTAAACCTTTTTTTAATAGTGCATGAAGTGGGGAACTCTTTTACTGCAGTTAGCTAGAAATTTGTCCCATAGCCACTTGTAAGTCTGAGAGAAGTGTCTCAGAGTGTCGGTATCAACAGTGCTTGCTCTAAGTGCAGCTTACAAGGAGACAGTCCCAAAACAAGTTTCTACATATATATAGGATGAAGTCCGGTGGAGAATGCTGCATGTGACGATCTCCCGAATAGGGTGACAGAGTCTAGGTCCTTGGGTAGCTTTAAAAAGAGATTGAGCAAGTATATGAGTAGGCCATCTGCAGTGTTCCTCCATTCTTATGTTCTTATGGGAAAGCGATGAAGAAGTTTTTGGCAAGGAGTTCAGCTAGTTATAGAAGCCGTTGTTTTGTTTGAAGTTGTTGGATATACAGATAAGTGATGACTCCAGGATTCTTCGGTATTGAGTGTTGTCTTCTCTGGCGATAAGTTTTGCGTTTCTGTAGTTGATTAAATGGTTGTGTGAATTTCGGTGACGAACACAGGCATTCTTTGGGCCGTCAGATCTGCCTGCGTACTGGTGTTATGAAATACGTGTCTGGAGGTCTCTGGATGTTTCGCCCACGTATAATTTGCTGCAGTCATTACAAGGGATTGTGTATACCCCTGCAGAGAATTGAAGCTTGTCCTGTTCATTATTGGTAATGCCCTTGATGGTGGTGGATGTGGAGATAGATAATTGGAATGAGGTATTGGAAAAGATGTTGGAAATGTGCTTGGTAATGGAGTTGTTGGGGAGGACTATGTATCTCTTCTCGGCAGTGTCATCTCTGGGTGTGTTGAAGATGTTTAATGCCCGTCGTCTGCAGTCTCTAATGAAGTGACGAGGATAGTGAAGTTTAGAAAATACTTGTTCAATTAGAGAGCATTCTTCCTCAAGGAATTCATTGCTGCAGATTCTGAGTGCGCGAGGAAAAAACTATAATTACACCAGGTTTAGTCTTGGTGTCGTGGTGAGAGTAGAAGTGGAGAAGATCGTGTTGGTTGGTAGGTTTTCGATAGACTTTAAAACGAAGTTCATAGTCAGCTTTGCAGAGAAGAACATCAAGGAAAGGAAGAGTGTTGTCGATTTCTTCTTCTAGTGTGAACTGGATTGATGGCTCGACCTGGTTGAGCTTGTGTTGAAGAGCTTGAACGTTGAAGGACTGGGAGTTATGATGAGAATGTTGTCAACATAACGGAGCCAGGTGACAGAAGAGGGAATAATAGTGAAAATCACTCGGCTTCAGCTGTTCCATGTATAGGTTCGCCAGGACGGCACTAAGTGGCGATCCCATGGGTAGTCCAAAAGTCTGCTGTAAGGGTGATTTTAGAAAGAGAAACATGTGAAGCCAACAATAGTTCAACGAGGTCGATGAAATCGCTGGCTGGAAGTGGAAGATCAAGTGAATCGTCAATTTTCCTGCGCAAGAGATCAATGCTTGTGTCGTAGGTACTTTGGTGAATAGGGATGTTACGTCAAGGCTGGAGAGTTTCTTGTTCCTGATGTTGATGTTGCGAATGCAATTGAGAAGATCACTCGAGTGTTTGAGATGTGCTGAACTGATTGTGCCCAAGAGTTAAGAGAGGTGTTTAGCGAGAATTCCTGAGAGTTGGTGGGGAGCACTGCGTGTTCCCGAGGTTATGGGCCTCAACAGAATAACTGGCTTGTGAGTTTTTGCAGACCATACATTCTGGCAGGTCTGGGGTTGCTGGAATGGTGTGCAGAATTTTCTTCCTTGTTCTGAGTCCCTCAGAATGCGGTGAGTCTTGGGAAAAAATGTTTTGGTGAGGTTGTCCACTTGGGTAGTTGTGAGAGGTTTGTAGGTATCTGAGTCAGTAAGTAGATTGAGCATTTTGTTCCTGTAATCGTCTGTGTTCAAGATTACGACACCACCTCCTTTATCAGCGGTGGTAACCCTGATGGTCGTGTCTTCTGCTAAAGCTTTAAGAGCAATGATGTAACGTCGAGGTATGACTGGGGTAATGTGTGTTGAGATGGCTGCTGAGATGATGCCTTGGAAATCGGAGTCATTGTGTCTGTAGTTTTTAGCGTTGAAATTGAGGTCTTGTTTCGGTTTCGTAATTCTTGTTGTAAATTTGAGACCTAAGCTGAGGGCTTCAGTTTGAGTGGTTAACAGTGGACGAGATGAAAGATTTTGAATTAGTTCAGGTCTTCCTAAACTTTTCCACTTACTATTATCACAGAGAGTTTGGAGTTTCCTAGTAAGTCTGATTTTCTGTTGAACATTAGCTGTAGTAACTGCTGCGAATAATTTCGGCTGTGCGTCTGTTCATGTTAGCCAGGAGTGGCGTGCCTAGCACATTGTTTAAGTCATCTGCACACTCTTCAAGGTTAGTTCGAGTTGTTGCAGAGAAAGGAGCTTTGATGTTGGCAATTTGAGGAGGAGTAGATCTTGGTAAGAATATTTCTTGAATGCAGTCACGAAGAAAATTGTATGAGTAAGTGAGTAAGCTTTTAGAAAAGGTCCAGGTATTATCTGTGTGAAGGATCCATTTCTACTGCAGTGTTTGACACGATGGAAATATAAATGGTATAAAATACCGACACAATGGAAAAATAAATACAAAAGCAGTATAATGTGATTCTTTATTGACAACGTTTCGCCTACACAGTGAGCTTTATCAAGTTACAAACAGATCTAACTGGGTGAAAGGTACGAGAGTATATATAGGATGAAGTCCGGTGGAGAATGCTGTATGTGACGATCTTCCGAATAGGGTGACAGAGTCTAGGTCCATGGGTAGCTTTAAAAAGAGATTGGGCAAGTATATGAGTAGGCCATTTGCAGTGTTCTTCCATTCTTATGTTCTTATGTGGGAAAGCGATGAAGAAGTTTCTTGGCAAGGGTTCAACTATGTTATAGAAGCCGTTTTTTGGTTGAAATTGCTGGATATGCACATAAGTGATGACTCCAGGATTCTTCGGTATTGAGTGTTGTCTTCTCTGGAGATAAGTCTTGCGTTTCTGTAGTTGATTAAATGGTTGTGTGAATTTCGGTGTTGAACACAGGCATTCCTTGGGCCGTCAGATCTGCTTGCTGCAGTTGTTACTAGGGATTGTGTATACTCCTGTAGAGAATTGAAGATTGTCCTGTATAATACTGGTAATGTTCTGCAGCAAATTATACGTGAGCGAAACATCCAGAGACCTCCAGACATTACACTGCTTTTGTGTTTATTTTTCAATTGTGTCGCAATTTTATACCATTTATTTCCACAGCTGGCAGTACCTGGGAACCCACACCTGACTCCCCAAAACCACGCTTATTTGAATGCTTGCAATCAGCTTGTAGATTATCTATCTCAATGTGATGTCCTGGCGTAGTACGTCCACCTCTATTTCTTCATTATAAATCATTTATTCCTATTTACTGTGCTTATTTCACTAGTCACACACTGATTTCACTTTATTATCTTTCTTGGGGGACACATGTAGCAACACCAATATCACTTTGAAGATCACTTATAAAATTGTTGAGTGTGGAACACAAGGCTGCGTGAAGAGCTCTCTTGTAATTTGGTCTTTTTTTAATGAGTTTAGAGTATACTGCTTTAATCCGACATTATGTTCAGTGTCTAACAATTTGTTGCATGTGGAACATAGTTTTCTGTTTGGTACATACTGTTGATTGTGGTACAGACTGCTGTATATCATACAAAATAGCGTGTATGGAACACAATTGTGTACAGAACAGTAGCATGATGTGTCCAACATATTCTTAAGAGGAGAACATTCGGTTATGTGTAGAACATATTTTTGGGTGTGACACATGTCGGTGAGTGGGTAACACGATAGTCTGTGTCGAGCCAATTATTTATAGGAACACAATGCCGTTGTGTGCGGTACATACTGTTATTTTAGAATATAATGAGGTTTGTGGAACATACCGTGGTGTGTGTGGAATTGAGTATAAAAAATATATTTTCAGTATCTAATATATATTATTGCTGTATGAGGAACAAACGTTGATGGTCATCAATGGTGGGTGACATTAATGCACTTCACTGTTGGCAGACAGTAATGCACATCAGTGGTGGCAGACAGTAATGTTAACTGATAGTACAGAAGTAGTAGTCAATCTGCCTGTAGGGTCTCTTCCTGTAGGGTCTCCTCCCAAAAAGGGCTATGCCTGTAGGGTCTCTTCCTGTAGGGTCTCTTCCTGAGCGGTCTCCTTCTGCGCGCGCGCGCCCCTGCCCCGCCCGCCCTCGCCCTGCGCCCCTTGACCGCGCGCCGCCCCCAACGCCCCCCCCCCTTTTTTTGAATTTTCGATTTTTTTCGAATTTTCATATTTTTCGAATTTTCATTTTTTCGATTTTTTCTCGATATAGTAATACAATTTTTTTCTCATTTTTTCAATACAAAGAACGAAAGTTTTGAAGATACCTATGGGATATTCCTTAACATTTCTCGATATTCTGTAATACTTCTGTCACCCTCCATCTCCTTGGATCAAGTTTTGAGATCCCCCCTATAGGGAGTAAGCAATTTTCTTGATTTCAATATTACTTCTATCATCCCTCCACTTCCTTGGATCAAGATCACCCACCCCATCTCCCACCTTCATTTTTTTCTCATTTTTCAATATTCTATCATCCCTCCATCTCCTTGGATCAAGTTTTGAAGATACCTATGAGATATTCCTTAAAATTTCTCGTTTTTCAAATTCACTTCTATCATCCCTCCATCTCCTTGGATCAAGATCACCCATCTCCCGCCCACACCCTCTTGGTGGTCAGTGACATCATCACCGGGGTCACCAACAAGTTCAATCAAGCGAACCCAGGTGTGGTGTGACGTCACAATATTTCCTCGGACAAGCTTAAACATGAGGAGAGTACAACAGGCTGATTCAAGCATCCCTATGGGGTCTCTTTTTTAAGTTAAAAGAATTTAATGTAGGATAACACAATATTCCATGTTTTCAGGTAACAAATAAAAAGTTCCAGTCTTACATTAACATAGGAAAAACATAACACGAATTAAGATTTCAGGTAACAAATAAAAAAGGTACATTTCAATCTCTGAGAAGATCACAGACCCACCCCAGCGCCTGAGGTCACGACCTCACCTGCTCTCTCTCTCTACCTCACACACACACACACACCCCATCTCCCACCCATCACAGGCTCACCCCAGCGCCTGAGGCCATGACCTCACCTGCTCTCTCTCTCTACCTCTTACACACACACACACACACGCATATGTGCGCACACACACACACGCACACACACCATCATATTCGTACCACATTTAGTTATCATCTATGTACATATCACATTTTATCACCCAAAATCTTTCCCTAAACCTTCCTTCCTATACTCATCCTCATATTACCGCCTACGGATTTTTTTTAATTCGACGACTCATCATGACGTTAGGAGACAGAGTATCCATCACCACTCTTATCACCACCTACACTCTGGTTCTTAACGTCATGTTGGGTCGTTGGATTAAAAATTCCCTAGGTGATAATATGAGGATGAGTATGGAAGAGGTTAGGAAAGATTTTGGTGATTAAATGTGATATGTCATAGATGATAAACTAAATGTGGTATGAATATGATGGTGGAGTGGTTAGTGTTTATAGATTGTGGTTCACATGGTATAAGTGTACATGACTTAGTGATCCTGGTGTAATACTCATGAAATTTGTGTGAAATTTTGTCATCATATGACTTATGTTTATGTTTTCATATGACTTAAGTGAGTGTAAGTCAATTTTTTATGTGATCAAGTGATAGTTTTCTATTTTTGGTAGATAGTGTACTATGTATGATTCATGTCTTAAATTTGTTGTGATCATGACATGTATAAGTTTGGGGTGCATGTTATAGTGATCATGTTATGTATTTTTGTGTATGTCTTATTTGTTTATATACATAGAATATTTATTATGTCATAGATTTTTAATGTTACATGTTTTAAATATTTTGTGATTATGTCTGCATATTAGTGGTGGTGTCTATATTATTTTTGTGTGACTCTTGATTTTTTAATATGTCTTAGATTTTATGGTTATCATGTCTTATGTCTTAAATATGTTGTGATTATGTGTTTTTGTGCCTATGTCTTATTTGTGTATATATCTTAGTTGGTTGTCTATGTCTTAGATTTTTGACCTGCTGATGGTTTAAATTTGTTTGTGGGTTCATGTTATGTCTTAGTTGGTGGATCTTAGAATATTTTGTGCTTATGTCTTATTTTGTGATTATGTCGCATATTAGTTGGTGGTGTCTATCTTATTTTTGTGTACATCTCTTAGATTTTTTTAATATGTCTTAGATTTTATGGATATCATGTCTTATGTCTTAAATATGTTGTGATTATGGTGTTTTTGTGCCTATGTCTTATTTTGTGTATATATCTTAGTTGGTGGTGTCTGTGTCTTAGATTTTTGACCTGACTGATGGTTTAAATTTGTTTGTGGGTTCATGTTATGTCTTAGTTGGTGGATCTTAGAATATTTGTGTTATGTCTTATTTTGTGATATGTTCATGTCTTAATTTTGTTGTGATTAGGTGTGTATAACTTATTTGTGTAGATCTCTTAGATTTTATAGTCTGTTTTATGTATATGTCTTAGTTTAAATATGTTTGATTATGTGTTTTTGTGCTATTCTTATTTTGTATATATTAGTTGGTGATGTCGTGCTTAGATTTGACCTGACTGATGGTTTAAATTTGTTTGTGGGTTCATGTTATGTCTTAGTTGGTGGATCTTAGAATATTTGTGTTTATGTCTTATTTTGTGTATATGTTTCATGTCTTAAGTTTTGTTGTGATTAGGTCGTGTATAAGTTGGTTGTGTGTTCATGTCATGTTATAGTTGGAAGTGTATGTCTTAGTTTTGGTGTTTCTTAGATTTTTTTGGGTACATGATATGTTATAGTTGGTGGTGATCGTGACATGGTATTTTGCAGTTATATATTATATTGTGTATATGAGTTAGATTTTTTATTTGTCTTAGATGTTGGATATGGCTCATGTCAGGTATAAGATTGGTGAATATGTCTTGTATAGGTTTTGTTGATGTCTCAGGTGTTAGTTGAAGGTGTCTTAGTTTTTTGATAATGTTCCATGACTTAGTTGGAGGGTGTATGTCTGTGTTAGTTGAAGGTGTTCAAATGGTGAATGAGTGATTTGAAGGATAAGTTAGGTTAGGTTAAATGTTATTTGTGGTGTTTGATAGTGTTTTTGAAGGTTAAGTTGTTAGATTAGATGCTATTTTTTTTTGGTTAGGTTAGATGTTGTTAGGTTAGGTTAGGTTAAATGTTATTGTGGGTTTGATAGTGTTTGAAGTTGTTGTTAGATTAGATGTATTTTTGGTTAGGATAGATGTTTTAGTTGGTTAGTAAATTATATATTGTTTGGTATTAAATGGTGTTTTGGGGTAATCAAATGAGTTAAAGTGTTTTTGGTTAAGGGTTGTGTTTTTGAAAGTGTGTTTTGTGTTTTTGAAAGTGTGTTTTGCGATAGGATTATGTTCATGTATTTTTGTGTTCATGTTTTATCCGAGTTGGAGGTAAGTAGTGATCTTGGTTGGAGTGTTTTGGAGGAATGTTTTGAGGGAAAGTTTGATGATGTCTTGGAAGTATTCAATGGTGATTTTGGTGATTTGAGGGGATTTTGTAAAAATGGGAATATGATATGTCTTAGTTGGTTGGTGGAGTGTCATGTTTTATAGTGTTTTGAAGTTAAAGTTAGGTTAGGTTAAAGTTGTTATTTGATGGTGTTTTAATGTTATATTTGCGGTGTTTTGAAGGTGTTCATATGAGTATAAGAGTGTTTTGGTGGTGTTCAAATGATGTATAAAGTTTTTGATGGTGTTCTAATATTGTTTGGAAGTAATCTGAGGGTGTTCTAATATTGTTTTGGATGTGTTCAAAGTAATCTGGAGTGTTCTAATTTGTTTGATGGTTCAGTAATCTGAATTTCTAATGTAATTTGGAAATGTTCTAATGTTGTTTGAAGTGTTCCATTAGTAAAAGTATTCATAGATTTAGATATCTTTTCCTAATGATCTTTTTTTTGGATGAATTAGTAAAACGAGGAAAAATCAGTAATAGTGTTCTCGGTTGGTGATATGAGGGAATGTATATGAAAAATGTTCTGTGGAGATGGATTTTACTTTTTTGGATGAATTAGTAAAACGGGAAAAAATTGAAATGAGTGATCTTAGTGGATTGAGATTAATGATCTTATAAAGTTGGTTATAATGATTTGAGGGGATGTTTATAAAAAATGTGATGATGATATGTCTTAGTTGGAGTATTTTAGCTCATTTTAACTTAAGGAGAGGAAATATTGGGATTATGTCTTGTATAGGTTTTGTTGATGTCTCAGGTGTTAGTTGAAGGTGTCTTAGTTTTTTTATAATGTTCCATGACTTAGTTGAAGGTGTTCAAATGATGCATGAGAGTGATTTTGAAGTGTTTTGATAGTATTCAATGATGTTTTGAGGGTTAAGTTGTTAGGTTAGATGTTATTTTTTGGTTACGTTAGATGTTGTTAGGTTAGGTTAGGTTGAATGTTATATATTGTTTCGGGAGTATTCAAATGGTGTTTTGGGAGTATTCATTGTTGCTGTATGGGGTATTCAAAGGTGTTTTTGGCGGTGTTCAATGGTGATTGTGTTTTTGAAAGTGTGTTTTAGTGATTACTTTTTTTGATGAATTAGTAAAACGGGAAAAATATTGAGATGAGTGTACTTAGATAATGGTTTTGTCATCTTAAAAGTTGGTTATAGTGTTTTGAGGGAAAGTTTGATGGTGTTTTGGTGGTGTTCAATAGTGTTTTGGGTGCATTCAATGGCGTTTTGGTGGTGTTCAATGGTGTTTTGGGGGAATGTGTAAAAATGTGATCTTAGTGAAAGTATTCATAGTTTAAATGATCTTGTTCTAAATGATCTTTGTTTTTGGATGAATTAGTAAAACTGGAAAAAATTGAGATGAGTGATTTTGGGGCGAGTGTAGTTTGGTGTATGAGTTAGAGGTGTTTTAAATGTTATTTGACAGTATTCAATGTCGTTTTCACAGTATTCAATGATGTTTTGGGGTATTCAAATGATGTATAAGAGTGTTTTGGAGGTGTTCCAATGCATTTCTTGGTTATATTGAGTATAAAATGTGTGTATGTTCTGTGGAGGCGGATGTGGCTTTTTGGATGAATTAGTAAAACTGGAAAAAATTGAGATGAGTGATGGGGTAATGGGTGGTGTGTGTGTGTGTGTGTGTGTGTGTGTGTGTGTGTGTGTGTGTGTGTGTGCGCGTGTGCGTGTGTGTGTGTGTAAGAGGTGGAGAGAGAGAGCAGGTGAGGTCATGGCCTCAGGTGCTGGGGTGAGCCTGTGATGGGTGGGAGATGGGGTGTGTGTGTGTATGTGAGGTAGAGAGAGAGAGCAGGTGAGGTCGTGACCTCAGGCGCTGGGGTGGGTCTGTGATCTTCTCAGAGATTGAAATGTACCTTTTTTATTTGTTACCTGAAATCTTAATTCGTGTTATGTTTTTCCTATGTTAATGTAAGACTGGAACTTTTTATTTGTTACCTGAAAACATGGAATATTGTGTTATCCTACATTAAATTCTTTTAACTTAAAGAAGAGACCCCATAGGGATGTTTGAATCAGTCTGTTGTACTCTCCTCATGTTTAAGCTTGTCTGAGAAAATATTGTGACGTCACACCACACCTGGGCTCGCTTGATTGAACTTGTTGGTGACCCCGGTGATGACGTCACTGACCACCAAGAGGGTGTGGGCGGGAGATGGGTGATCTTGATCCAAGGAGATGGAGGGAAGATAGAAGTGAATTTGAAAAATGAGAAATTTTAAGGAATATCTCATAGGTATCTTCAAAACTTGATCCAAGGAGATGGAGGGATGATAGAATATTGAAAAATGAGAAAAAAATGAAGGTGGGAGATGGGGTGGGTGATCTTGATCCAAGGAAGTGGAGGGATGATAGAAGTAATATTGAAATCGAGAAAATTGCTTACTCCCTATAGGGGGGATCTCAAAACTTGATCCAAGGAGATGGAGGGTGACAGAAGTATTACAGAATATCGAGAAATGTTAAGGAATATCCCATAGGTATCTTCAAAACTTTCGTTCTTTGTATTGAAAAATGAGAAAAAAATTGTATTACTATATCGAGAAAAATTCGAAAAAAATAAAATTCGAAAAAAATGAAAATTAAAAAAAATCGAAAATTCAAAAGGGGGCGTGGGCGTGGGGGCGTGGGCGTGGGGGGCGTGGGCGTTGGTGGCGGGGCGTGGTCAAGGGGCGCAGGGTGCGGGCGGGCGGGGCAGGGGCGGGGCGCGTGGAAGGAGACCGCTCAGGAAGAGACCCTACAGGTCATAGCCCTTTTTGGGAGGAGACCCTACAGGAAGAGACCCTACAGGCAGATTGACTACTACTTACAGAACAATATTTACCACTTGAGGTAGTCAATAAAGTTTATCTCTAATGCAAATTGGCATTACATAGTAATTCTTATTGTTTGTTCTGTATAGTAATGATCCTCATTGGTAACAGATGAGAATTAGAGGGGATATGATTGAGGTGTATAAATGGAAAACATGAATAAATAAAGGGGATGTAAATAGCGTGCTAAAAATATCTAGTAGTGACAGGACTCGCAACAATGGCTTTAAGTTGGATAAATTCAGATTCAGGAAGGATATAGGAAAGCATTGGTTTGGTAATAGAGTTGTCGATGAGTGGAACAAACTCCCGAGTACAGTTATAGAGGCTAAAACGTTGTGTAGTTTTAAAAAATAGGCTAGATAAATATATGAGTGGGTGCGGGTGGGTGTGAGTTGGTCCTGACTAGCTTGTGCTACTAGGTCAGATGCCGTGCTCCTTCCTTAAGTGAATGTAACCTGACCTGGCTGGGTCGGGGCATTGGCTTAAGCCGGTGGGAGACTTGGACCTGCCTCGCATGGGCCAGTAGGCCTGCTGCAGTGTTCCTTTTTTCTTATGTTCTTATAATAATGTTCGCCTCAAGATACAAATCGTAATGTTTGCTACTACAGCAGACAGCAATGTTTGTCTCTGGTGGCAGACAGCCGATGTCGTACATAGCGGCACTCAGTATCTCTCATCATTGTCAGCAGATAACAAATATTTATTTCTGGGACCAGAAACTACAGAATCATTTGACACAGAAATCATTTGACACAGTTTGATTAACACATTTTGTTGTTCTAATGTTCATTTTACCAAGAGCGAGTTATGTTCAACTCTGGCAGTGGTCATTTAAATATTTCTCTACTCACAAGCACTACTACTAAACACCGATGACAACTTAAGGCGGAATTAACGGAGGCTAGAAGAGAAATTCAACGATTGAAGGGTATATGCAAGGATTATCTCTGGAACAATGTCGCCGATGATCAGACCAACGAATGGATGCTAGTCGGTTCTGAAGGGACGAAGCTGAAGTTGAAGAAGGTCCAGGAGACTGCTGTGAAAACCAGCAACTCTTTTTCCTTGTTATCAGACGAATGTGAAGACATCCCAGCGATGACCACCTCTACAAAGACCGTCGAGAACGTCATGCACACCGCCAGTCGAGGTAAGAACATTGTTTTAGTTGGGGATAGTCAGATTAGGTTTATGGATAGGGAACTTTGTCTAAAGGATAGGAATAGGAGGCAGAGGGTATGTTATCCAGGGGCTGGGATGCAGGATATTGTTAGCCGTCTGGACGACATCATGAGAGGAAATGGGAGCAATCCTATTATCTGTCTCAGTGCTGGAGGCAACGATGTTGGCAGACGTAGGAGTGAGGAGCTGATTAGCAGCTATAGGTCAGCAATAGACAGAATTAGGAAGAAGGGTAGGAACCCTGTCATATGTGGTGTTTTGCCAAGGAGGGGAGTTGGATGTGAATTGTTGTCCAGGGCAATTGGTGTCAATTGCTGGCTGGACAAATACTGTAAGGAAAATGCAGTAACATTCATTGACAACTGGGAACTCTTCTATGGCAGAAAAGACATGTATGCCAGGGATGGGGTTCACTTATCTAGGTCTGGGGTGGGGGCACTGGCAACTGCAGTGGAGGTAGCTGTTAGGGCTTTAAACTAGAAAAAGTTAGTGGTATGGGTAATGGGGGGGAAACAGTGAAGTCCCAATGTAGTAATGTTATCAATTCTATGGGAAATAGTAATAGACAGAATAAGGTGGATATTGGAAAGTCAGTGGCACTAGGTGACAAGGACAGTAATAGGTATAGTGGAAAAACAGAAATGAGCAGGAAGGGTAAAGAGAAAGGAGGGTCTTTAAGTGTATATTACACCAATAGTCGTAGTGCTAGGAATAAGATGGACGAGTTGAGATTAGTTGCAAGGTACTGGTAATATTGATGTTTTTGCAATAACTGAGACATGGTTTAATATGAAAAATCGGGACATTCCTGCCGAATGTCACATTCAGGGTTTTAAATTGTTCCAAGTAGACAGAAGTATCGGGAAGGGGGGTGGGGTGGCACTCTATGTCCGTGATCATTTAAATTGTTGCATAAAAACGGGTATAAAGTCTGAAATAACACATACAGAGTCTGTTTGGATATAATTTTCAGAGGGATGCGAAAAATTGATTTTAGGCGTTATTTACCGTCCTCCAAACTTAGATAGGGAACATGGGAGATTACTTTGGGAGGAAATTATTAAGGCCACAAGGCACGATAACGTAGTAATTCTAGGGGACTTTAACTTTAGTCAGATTGATTGGAATTTCTTGACAGGGAATTTAGAATCTAATAACTTTTTAGAAGTAGTTCAGGATTGCTTTTTGAACCAGTTTGTGACAGAACCTACAAGGGGAAATAACCTACTTGACTTGGTTCTGGCAAGCAAGGAAACCCTTGTTAATAATTTAGAAATTACAGAGGAACTCGGCTCAAGCGACCATAAGTCAATTAAATTTAGCATTGAATGGATGTATGATAGTAGGGATTATTCAGTAACGGTCCCAGATTTTCGCTTAGCAGATTATAATGGTCTTAGAGAACACTTATCAACTGTGGACTGGGGTAACAAAGAGAGGTATCAATATGACAGTTTTCTTAACACTATACAGGCTGCCCAAAGAACATTTATCCCGTATAAAGACACTAGATCAAGTAGAAATGACCCAAAATGGATGAATAATATGCTCAAACATCTTTTAGGGCAGAAGAAAGGAATTGATAAGCGCATAAAAAGAGGTGAGGGACATCTTATAAATCAGTATACTGAAATTAAGAGGGACGTTAAAAAGAGGATAAGAAAAGCTAAACGGGACTTTGAAATTAAAGTTGCTAGGGATTCAAAAACTAACCCAATAAGCTTTTTCCAGGTTTATAGAACAAAAGTTAGGGATGGACATAAATGGTATAAAATACCGACACAATGGAAAAATAAACACATAAGCAGTATAATGTGATCCTTTATTGACAACGTTTCGCCCACGCAGTACTTTATCAGTCTAGACAGGTAGATCTGTCTGTGACTCATAAGCCTAGGTGTCAAGTAGATAGATACCGCTTATGTTTATTTTTCCAAAGATTAGGGATAAGATAGGTCCCCTTAAAAATAACTCTGGGCATCTTCTGACAAGGAGAATGATATGTGCTCTATTTTTAATAATTATTTTCTCTCGGTTTTCACGCAGGAAGATACTAATAATATCCAGAATTTAATTTTTACAGAGGCCCAGAAGAATTAACTTATGTAATATCACAGTCACTAGTGAAATGGTTTTGAAACAACTAGACCGACTGAAACCAAATAAATCGCCAGGTCCTGATGAGCTTTTGCAAGGGTTCTTAAGGAATGCAAAATGGAACTCTGTGAACCAATATCTAACATTTTAATTTATCTCTTCAAACAGGTGTAGTGTCTGATATGTGGAAGATAAAAAAAGAAAGATTGAAGACTTTAAATTCATTACTTGTAAACGAAATGAGGGGGACATGACAGGATACAAGGGAAAAGGGAAAAAAGGGGGTATAAATAAGGTCTTGAGGTATTTTCCAAGATAGAACCCCAAAAGGGATTCAATTAATAAGTTTAGATTTAGAAAGGAAAGGGAAAGTATTGGTTTGGAAATAGGTGTTGATGGGGAACAATCGCCAGTGGGTTTTTTAAGCTAGGCCTTTGGGGTTTCAAATTTGGGTTTGGGATAAATTCATGAGTGAGGGGGGTTGGGGTTTGAGGGGGACTCACATGAGTAAAAGAATTATCAAAGCTTTTTTTGGGACTTAAAATTGGGTTGAGCAAATTTTCTGTTAGGGGGACGGATTGTGAAGGACTTGTGTAGGGCCAACAGGCCTATTGCAGTGTTTTTTCTTATGTTCTTATTTTAACAAATAATAGAGATAACACATAGTAAACCCGCAAGAAAAACAATTTTTCATTGATTTTCACCCTTCAATTAACATATGGAAACCCAATTATCCAATCATGGGACAAATTAGATTTCCAGCAACTATTGCTTCCTGAAACATGCAATGCAAATTGACTGACTGTCCGTCTGTCATGATCAAAGAACGCGCTAGCCAGTCGGATTCTTTTTGAATTTTTCAAATTTGGATAGTGAAAACCAATGAAAACAATATCATTAATATTTTGCTGCAACAAACCTTTTGTTCCTTTACATGCAATGTCGTAAAGGAATGTGTATAAAATTTAAATGATTTTGTGTGTGGGGTTTTGGAATATTATTGTTATCATGTTTGTGGAACAAACTACTGTGGAGAACATGCTATTATGTATTGAACGAAAGTTTCGTGTGGGAACCCGTTGTCATAATTGTTTTTCATAATTTAATTAAACCTGATGAAGGGAATTTAATGAATGAGAAAAATTTTTGATGATACAAAAATAGGCCCTAAACTTCTGAGGAGGATAAATGCCCAGGAGGATTTGGATAAATTAATGTCATGGTTGAAAAGTG
>WNWK01037266.1:0-18619 GCA_009830355.1 Cherax destructor | reverse complement strand
AATGAGAACACTGTGCTAGGTGGGACCCCTTACCCACAGATTATAACCTCTCTCCCCAGTACATTTTAACTGCAACAGTGAACACTGTCCCAGGTGGGACACTTATCACAGTACTGTATAACACAGCCCCTCAGTACATGTGACTGAAACAGTGAACACTTTCAGGGGGGGACACTTACCCACAGTCTGTATAACCCCTCTCCCTCAGTACATGTGACTGCAAAGGGAAACTGTGCTAGGTGGGACACTTATCACAGTACTGTATAACACTCTCCCTCAGTACATGTGACTGGAAAAAGGGAACACTGTTTTAAGGGGGGGACACTTATCACAGTACTGTATAACAATCTCCCTCAGTACATGTGACTGGAACAATGAACACTGAAAAGCAAGTTTGTAATGGAACTATCACTGGTAGCACTGCAGATCAGAAGAGTTCACAAGTCTTCTATGGACACTGAGATACAAATTTCTAAGAAAAATGTTAAATTATTACATAAACGAATAAAGCAATTCCAATCTTCCAATAAAAATCTCAGTTTTGATGGTAAACTGAAGAAAATTATTTTTATCTATGAGTATAACCGGATATTGTTGAAAGTCTGAAAAGTTCATTATCAAGTTATCATCAGTGCTGAAAGTTTAAGTAAAAAGTGGACACTCAGAAATTATCAGATGAAAAAGTATTTAAATTTTCCCAAATTTCTTCCAAAAAATAAAGGACTTAAAGAGGTCTAAATCAGTCCAAATGTTCCTCTAAGTAAGATTCCTCGAAAATTAAGTGTTCATGTAAATAGCATAAGTAACTTATGAGTAGTTAAGTATATCTAGGTTGTGAACTTAACATACAATTTTGTTAACAATGGTATATGGCAAGAGATGCTATAGTCACATACAAGCGGGGTTAGGTAGAGTTAACTTAACATAACTTAACAGAGTCAAACTCTGACTTATAACTGACCAGAAGAAACATTCCCAGTTATGTCACTGAAACAATTTGATGGATAAAATCAAGAGATAATTTCCTTTGACCCCCAACACTGCATTTTTGTGATAAAACTGACCATGTATTTTTTAAGGTGCACAGAATACAACAAATTTTGAACCTACACAGCCTAAATCCATGAAGCATTTCATCCATTTCAAAACCAGAATCATCCATCAGGTCACTTGCACCCGCTCAGGAGAATCATCCATCAGGTCACCCGCTCAGGAGAATCATCTATCAGGTCACCCGCTCAGGAGAATCATCCATCAGGTCACCCACTCAGAGAATCATCCATCAGGTCACCCGCTCAGGAGAATCATCCATCAGGTCACCCACTCAGGAGAATCATCCATCAGGTCACCCGCTCAGGAGAATCATACATCAGGTCACCCGCTCTGGAGAATCATCCATCAGGTCACCCACTCAGGAGAATCATCCATCAGGTCACCCGCTCAGGAGAATCATCCATCAGGTCACCCCTCAGGAGAATCATCCATCAGGTCACCCGCTCAGGAGAATCATCCATCAGGTCACCCGCTCAGGAGAATCACCATCAGGTCACCCGCTCAGGAGAATCATCCATCAGGTCACCCCTCAGGAGAATCATCCATCAGGTCACCCGCTAGGAGAATCATCCATCAGGTCACCCACTCAGGAGAATCACCCATCAGGTCACCCGCTCAGGAGAATCACCCATCAGGTCACCGCTCAGGAGAATCATCCATCAGGTCACCGCTCAGGAGAATCATCCATCAGGTCACCCACTCAGGAGAATCATCCATCAGCCTCCCCAACGCTGAGAATTTCACAATTAATCGGGTTCACCCGTAGGAGATCATATGGCAACTGTGTAGGGGGGAATCAATCCAAGCAGGCAAGCCTGGATCAGAGAACCACCCACCAGCCTCCCTTCAAATCCTGACAACATCAACTTCAAGTGTGAACAAAAGTGTATAACCAGTGTGACACATAGTGTGCAACTGTGATATGGGAGGTGACTAAACCAGTGGACAAAGGGGAACACCAGTTGACAAGACCAGTCACACATCAGTGTGACACCCCTTCATACACCACGGGGAAAACCATTCAACCTTCCAAGTGTGACACAAAAGTGTGACACACCAGTGTGACACCAGTGTGACACACCAGTGTGACACACCAGTGTGACACACCAGTGTGACACCAGTGTGACACACCAGTGTGACACACCAGTGTGACACACCAGTGTGACACATACACCAGTGCACACCAGTGTGACACACCAGTGTGACACCAGTGTGACACACCAGTGTGACACACCAGTGTGACACCAGTGTGACACACCAGTGTGACACCAGGTGACACACCAGTGTGACACACCAGTGTGACACACCAGTGTGACACACCAGTTGACACCCAGTGTGACACACCAGTGTGACACACCAGTGTGACACACCAGTGTGTCACCAGGGGACACACCAGTGTGACACACCAGAGTGACACCCCTAGTGTGACACACCAGTGTGACACCAGTGTGACACCCAGTGACACACCAGTGTGACACCAGTGGACACACCAGTGTGACACCAGTGTGACACACCAGTGACACACCAGTGTGACACACAGTGTGACACACCAGTGTGACACATCAGTGTCAACCATTGACACATTTCAAAGTTGAACCAGTGGACACAATTTGAATGTTCATACCAGAGTGAGACTCCTGACTCGTCCATTGTACCATCAACTGTACACCCAGATGAGACTCCTGACTCACCATTGTACCATCAACTTTCACCAGGTGAGCTCCTGACTCCCCCATTGTACCACAACTGTGCACCAGTGTGAGCTCCTGCACTCGTCCATTGTACCATTTTCACTAGGTAAGCTCCTGATCACCAAATTGTACAATAATTTCCTATGAGATTATGCCCTGACCATCAATTTCACCTAGGTGAGAGCTCCTGCACTCGTCCATTGTACCATCAACTTTCACCTAGGTGAGAGCTCCTGCACTCACCCATTGTACCATCAACTTTCACCTAGGTGAGAGCTCCTGCACTCGCCCATTGTATCATCAACTTTCACCTAGGTGAGAGCTCCTGCACTCGCCCATTGTACCATCAACTTTCACCTAGTGAGAGCTCCTGCACTCACCCATTGTACCATCAACTTTCACCTAGGTGAGAGCTCCTGCACTCGCCCATTGTACCATCAACTTTCACCTAGGTGAGAGCTCCTGCATCACCCATTGTACCATCAACTTTCACCTAGGTGAGAGCTCCTGCACTCGCCCATTGTACCATCAACTTTCACCTAGGTGAGAGCTCCTGCACTCGCCCATTGTACCATCAACTTTCACCTAGGTGAGAGCTCCTGCACTCGCCCATTGTACCATCAACTTTCACCTAGGTGAGAGCTCCTGCACTCACCCATTGTACCATCAACTTTCACCTAGGTGAGAGTCCTGCACTCACCCATTGTACCATCAACTTTCACCTAGGTGAGAGCTCCTGCACTCACCCACTGTACCATCAACTTTCACCTAGGTGAGAGCTCCTGCACTCACCCACTGTACCATCAACTTTCACCTAGGTGAGAGCTCCTGCACTCACCCATTGTACCATCAACTTTCACCTAGGTGAGGCTCCTGCACTCGCCCATTGTACCATCAACTTTCACCTAGGTGAGTGCTCCTGCACTCGTCCATTGTACCATCAACTTTCACCTAGGTGAGAGCTCCTGCACTCACCCATTGTACCATCAACTTTCACCTAGGTGAGAGCTCCTGCACTCGCCCATTGTATCATCAACTTTCACCTAGGTGAGAGCTCCTGCACTCGCCCATTGTACCATCAACTTTCACCTAGGTGAGAGCTCCGCACTCGCCCATTGTACCATCAACTTTCACCTAGGTGAGAGCTCTGCACTCGCCCATTGTACCATCAACTTTCACCTAGGTGAGAGCCCTGCACTCACCCATTGTACCATCAACTTTCACCTAGGTGAGAGCTCCTGCACTCGCCCATTGTACCATCAACTTTCACCTAGGTGAGAGCTCCTGCACTCGCCCATTGTACCATCAACTTTCACCTAGGTGAGAGCTCCTGCACTGCCCATTGTACCATCAACTTTCACCTAGGTGAGAGCTCCTGCACTCGCCCATTGTACCATCAACTTTCACCTAGGTGAGAGCTCCTGCACTCGCCCATTGTACCATCAACTTTCACCTAGGTGAGAGCTCCTGCATTCACCCATTGTACCATCAACTTTCACCTAGGTGAGAGCTCCTGCACTCACCCACTGTACCATCAACTTTCACCTAGGTGAGAGCTCCTGCCCTCACCCACTGTACCACAAACTTTCACCTAGGTAAGAGCTCCTGCACTCACCCACTGTACCATCAACTTTCACCTAGGTGAGAGCTCCTGCACTCACCCACTGTACCATCAACTTTCACCTAGGTGAGAGCTCCTGCACTCATCCACTGTACCATCAACTTTCACCTAGGTGAAATCTCTTGCACTTGCCTAATAGATGACTATATTTGAAAATTTAAAGACAATAGGAAATGTAAAGTAAATTTATTTTTTATGAAGAATAGTTGACAGTCGGTACAGAAAATATGTTATTACTGACTTCATAGAAAGTCTATTATTATGCCGAGTATTTCAGGCAGTCTTTAAATAACTTACATCTACTTCTAACATATAACTGCATAATGGAATTTTTGCAAGAATAATTTGTGAGGCGTTTTAGTTTTAAAACAGCCTTTCTGACTCAACAGAAGCTTCCGTAAAACTTTCCTATTACAAGCATGGAAGATCAGCAAAAACAGCGCCGGGCCTGGTAATCTCGAGACCACGGTTCGAGCCCTCCGTTTCACGTTTCAGTATATATATATATATATATATATATATATAATGTGAAAATCTTATCCAGAGCTGGGGCACGTGCCCAAAATACAGCATGCATTACCCTCTGAACAGCAGCGCTGAGTCGCTGGAACAGAAAACTAACTACCCTAGATCCTAGTTACCCTGTTCAGTCTTTTGCTATATATATATAAATATAAATATATATATATATATATATATATATATATATATATATATATATATATATATATATATATATATATATATATATATATATATATGGAATGCTTTATTAACAGACAGAATACATCAATGGAAAACATGAACATGAATAAAATGGTACAATATATCAAAGATTATGAATCTCCTCCAGCTCCTCCGAAGCCGGACGCGAGCCAAGTATGCAGCATGCGTTTCCCCTCTGGATGGCCACGCTGAGACGCTGGAACATGAACGTGGCTGCCCTTGGGTCCCTGGTGGTGTCGATGAGTCTGGAACCCAGTTCTTTAAGGAAACGTGTTGCATTTTTTCCCCATGATCCCAAGGTCTCTGATCCCACTGGGACAAATTGATACTGTTGGCTTATGTCCCTGTACTTGCCGATCTTGTACTCCTCTCTGTGGTCAGCAGCTCCTCCCTGTCGCCCAACACTGTGATGGATGTAGGTGTCAGCCAGTGTCGACACACAGGTATAATCCCATGCTAAGAGCTTGCCATTCTTCCAAGGATAGATGGTGATCCCGTCGGGGCGGTTTGCTGGGTTGTGGGCGTTGTTGGCTGCTAGTGATCGAGGCTCTCTCGGCTGGGCATCCAGCTGTAGCAAGGGTTCTCTTATGATGTCGTTGACCTCATTGTGTCTTGCATGCCAACCCTTGGTTTTAGAACAGTTAAGACCATGTAGACCATATTGGTGGGCTTGCGCATCGCTGCAAATACACGTATATTCCGTGTGAATAGGGGCAGCAAGGCGCAGAGCCACTGCAATACGAAGGGTCTTAGGGTCCAGGCGTGTTCCCATGGCCGAAATGGGAACTGTTTGGAGGAAGTCCCCAGAGTGATGTGCACTCACAGCTAGGAGACAGGCAGTTTCCCTGTCTGATGTTACGGCCCTAAGCATATTGGCAAGTATCTTTTCAGTGATGGGGCCGTCCCAGCTTGACTGTTTGTAGGCAAGTTCTTCACTAGGTTTTGGTGTTGGAGCAGCAAGAGTCTCCCATTCAGTGATGGCACTGGTGTAGCTAGGGTCCTGTATTCCTGCTGAATCACTGAGGTTGTCTGGAAGGATTTGTTTTATTAGCTCATTTGATGCTATGGAAGAGGATAAGAAAGCTGGTAGGGCAATCTGGGAGGATTTGCGTACTCCCAGCCCCCCAAACCTGACTGGAAGTGAGGCTTGCAACCACTGTCCATCTTCGAGGGAAAGATTCAATACACTCTATAGCATGGTCTTGAGGAGAGAGTCATATTCCTTGAGTTTCGGGCTGCTGAAGGCTGGGGAGCATCTCAGGAAGTATGTAAGTTTTGGGGTTGACAGGCACCTGGTGAGTAGGTAGAAGGCATCATGTGTATCGATGTCTTTCATCCTACCTTCCATCGCCCTGAGGTCTGAGATTTTTTTTTCCAGGACCAGATCGATGGTATTGGGCCAAGAGGAGCACCAAGGAGAGTGCTGTTGGCTGGATCAATGGCTCGTGCCCCTGGTAAAACAGCCCTAATGTCCTGGATCATCTGTGGATTGGTGGAAACTATCTCACATTTGGTGGGGTTTAAAGATAGGCCCAGGCTCTCTACCATATCTTTAATTTTCCTGATGTCTCCTAGGGAGATTGTGTAGTGCCAGCTAGGGTGCCATCATCCAAGAACCAGATATTGAGCTCATTGGACAATGCTTCTGTGACATCCTTGATGACTAGACAGAATAGAAAGGGGCAAGAGGGTCTCCCTGTTGCACACCCTCACACGAGTCAATTTCATGGTCCCCAAACAAAAGTTTAGAAGGCACACTATAACACGATTCTATGAAGGGATAGAGGGAAGGAAAGTGCCTAGAAACTGCTTGGAGAGCAGCATCCCTTCTGACTGAGTTGAAAGCATTGGCAAAGTCCAATTTGATTAAGGCTTTTTCATTGGACATGTTGTTGATGTATGCTCGTGTATGGGCAGCTGCTTCACAGCCTTGTTGAACACCAAAACCGAGCTGAGTTGGTTTCAACATTGAGGCAGCATCTTGACTCACCATTCGTACTGCAGCCTTGGCAACTAGGCGCCGAAGGGTGTTGCCCACTGCAATGGGTCTGATTCCTCCATCCTTCTTCCGGAGGGCACAGTGAGGCACCAAAGAAAAGGGGTCTAATGGCCTCTGGGACACTACCAGCCAGGCACCCATTGGAAAATTTGGTGAGTTCAGACAACAATCTCTCAGAGACCTCACCAAGACCTGGATTGAGCATTTGTTTTAGGTGTTGTGGCCTTAAACCAGTGAAACCTCCTGCTGAGCCCTGTGGGAATGACATAGCAGCTTTATACCTCGGCGTCCCGTAAGGTTAAATGTTCACCTGCTGCAATGTCAAGGGGGCCAATGTTGGTACTGGGGCCCTGGGTGGATGTTTGTCCTTCAGGGCTTGTGCTGTAAATATCCTTAGGAGCGATGGTATCCTCACTGGTTATAAGCCTCAGTGCTCTGATAGTATTACCCCTCTTCTTTTTTTCTGCTAATTTGGGCCCTGATTTTTGAGGCGTCAGGTGTCCTGTTGTTGACATTTGCCTGGCGGTGTTTGACGCCCTGGAGGGAGACGGACAAGGTTGTCATCTCGGGTGCATTTGCCCTGATAACAGATGGCTAGTGACTTGTCCCTCCTTGGTGGGACAGCCAAACAGGCATTGCCAAAAGAAGTAGGTTGTGCCGGATCCGTTGTTTGGGAGCATCGTTGACTTTCTTCAAGAGGTCAGGAATTTGCTGGCAGTTATATATATATATATTATATATATATATAATATATATATATATATATATATATATATATATATATATATTTATATATATATATATATATATATATATATATATATATATATATATATATATATATATATATATATATATATATATATATATATATATATATATGAGTAGTAGGTTGGTAGACAGCAACCACCCAGGGAGGTACTACCATCCGCCAAGGGACTGTGAAACGAAACCTGAAACTGTTTTAATGATGGTAGGATTGCTGGTGTTTTTTTTCTGTCTCATAAACATGCAAGATTTCAGGTACGTCTTGCTACTTCTACTTACACTTAGGTCACACTACGCAAACATGTACACGTTTATTGTATACACACTCATCTGAGTTTTCTTTGATTTTATCTTAATAGTTCTTGTTCTTATTGCTTTTCCTTTCATATCCAGGGGGAAGTGGAATAAGAATCTTTCCTCCGTAAGCCATGCGTGTTGTAAAAGTCAACTAAAATGCCGGGAACAATGGGCTAGCAACCCTTTTCCTGTATAGCTTACTAAAAGAAGAAAAAAAACCGTCAAAGTGGGATCTCGTCAGATCCAAGAAATAAGGGAACCAATTGACTGGATTCAAAACTGGTACCCGAGTCCGGATTCAATAAGCGGACGGGTTTTAGGGGACCTTATCAAACACCCAAACAATAACAGTAAGAATAACTTCTACGAGGAAAAGATTGTCCAACATTTACACATGCAAATAAAATGATACGATACAAATAGACGGATCACCACTTCAGGGAACCTATTAGTAGAATATACAGTAAAAACCAACAAAATCAATCATGAAACCCTGTGTAATATGCAAAAACAAGCAAACGTTCCTCTGCATGGATTACATGCATCTTTTGTGGTAAATGCTGCCCGCCCCTTGTGTAGACATTCAAGACTCTACCACCCGAGATATTAAACAAGGAAGTGTTTTGGGTATGTCCAAATGAGACTGAACTGTGGGGGAAAAAAACCACATCGATATTAAAAGATGACAACACCAAATCGGACTTCATACAAAACGAACTTTCTATAACAGTTGGGTCAGTAAAAAATCAGGGAGATGATGCTACCGCCCCGGTACAGATGTTGAAATGATACCCAATATATTTAAGAATGGGGAAAAAATGATGGTGACCTGAAAAAGGGACAGTAGCTCTAGTGAAATAAATGATGGGGAAACAGGTGAGACAAGGACACACAAAAACAGTGGTACAAACTAGCAATACCACGGTAGATTGGGAAACAAGGGGATCCCGGGAAAAATGAAGATAAATTACCGGAAACAGTTGGAAGGCTCCATTGTTAGCAATAGAAGACAGACATGAGACAGGAACACACCCACCAATGGGGCCAGTCACTAAAAACCAGGGCAAACGGAAACCAGGCCTATGTGAATATTATGCACTTGGTATCTGCAGGATGGAAAATCTGGGAAATCAGATGGGACGTAATTATGATCACCCAGAAAATGCCTTTCCCATATGAAAACAGGCAACCTCCCGTCCTGTAAGTTTTTCCACCCTGAAATGTGCCACACATCAATTCAGGAAAGACAGTGTTATAACTTTATTGCCAGGCATACCACCAAAAAGGGGACGAGGCAACACAGAACATCCAGACCATGGCAAAATCAGGGTAGCCACAGCCACCCGGAGAGAGAGGTTTTTAGTCCAGGAAGGAAAAGCTGGGGAAATGACAGAAATTGTACACCAACTGAATCATTTCTGGAGTGGAATCCAGTCAGTGGCCTCCACTCCATTACAACAGATATTAGAGCCAGGAAAAAAAGACCCCCCATACCACCAATACCACCAATCCAACTCATTCGTCTTTGCTAATATACAAGGTCTAAAGCCAGCAACAAACAACAAGGTACCTTACATTAGTGGACTGCTTACAGAGTCAAATGCCATGTTTGCGGCTTTACAGAGACCCACATAAGAGACCTTGGACAATGAAATATGGATCCCGGGCTACAACCTATACAGGGGAAAGGGAAAGGCAAAAAGGGGGGTTCCTGTATATCACAGAGTCCTTATATGTTCAGAACTACTAAATGCTTCAAATGATGTAGTTGAAGTACTAGCAATAAAGGTCGAGAATCAAAACCTGGTCATCGTGGTTGTCTACAACCCCCCGGATGCAACGTCCCAACAATTCCAGGAACAGCTTCTGAAAATTGACCACTGTCTGGAAAATCTTCCAGCTCCTCCCCCCAACATCTTGCTACTGGGGGATTTCAACCTCAGGCCCCCCAAAATGGGGGAAAACATTGAAAAACAATGTGGTAGCAGAGATAACACCAGGAGGCAGCTCAGATGAAAATTCACACATGCATGAACTTTTAAATCTCTGCACCAAGTTCACCTTAAACCAGCAAATAGTAGAGCCCACAAGATTAGAAAAATACGCTGGACCTCATTTTTCACCAACAATGATGATCTGATACGAAATGTCATCATATCAAAAACAATATACTCAGATCCAACATAATAGAGGTCCAGACATGCATGCGGGGAGCTCCAGATCAACAAAATGTTGATCAGCCGTGAGGGAGCTTTCCCCAAATTCAACTTCAAAACAAAAACATAAAATGGGACCAAGTAAACCAAGCCCTAAATGATATAAACTGGGAAGATTGCCTAAGCATCACGGATCCCAACCTTTTCCTTGAACAAATTAATTTCTGTGGTACTTGAGGTTTGCTCAAGGCAAATTCCCTTGGGAAAAGGAGGAGAAGATGCAAACTAAAAGAGAGGCGCTCCCTATACAGGCGAAGGCACAAATAACGGAGCGGCTAAGGGCCAATATCTCTGAAATACTTTAGGGAGACACTAGTCAGAAAATAAAAATCGAATTAAAACTAAAGGAATCTTATAGGAATCAAGAGACACGGGGAAGAACTAAGAGCCATAAATGAAATTGAAAGAAACCCTAAGTTTCTTTTCCTATGAAAAAAATCAAAGTCGAGAAACAACAACCAGTATTGGGCCCCTACAAACCGGATGGGTCCTCACAGATGACAGCAAGAAATGAGTGAGTTACTTAAATCCCAGTATGACTCAGTCTTTAGCGAGCCACTAACCAGACTGAAAATCAAAACCTAAATGTTTTTTTTCATGAGAGTGCCACAGAACTTGACAGAGCATGCCTTTCGACATCATCACTACGCCAAATGACTTTGAAAAGGCAATAAATGACATGCCCATGCACTCCGCCTCCAGGCCCAGACTCATGGAACTCCGGTTCATCAAGAACTGCAAAAGCCCCTATCACATGCTTTTAACATCCTATGGAGAGGGCATGGGAACTGGGATCGTCCCCCAGCTCAAAACAAAGACATAGCCCCGCCCACAAAGGGGGCAGTAAAGCAAAAACCAAAGAACTACAGACCAATTCCCTAACGTCCCATATCATAAAAAACTTTGAAAGGGTTCTAAGAAGCAAGATCGCCACCCATCTTGGATACCCATCAATTGCACAACCCAGGACAGCATGGGTTTAGAGCAGGCCGCTCCTTCTGTCCCAATACTGGACCACTACGACAAGTTTTGGATGCTCTAGAAGATAAACAGAATGCAGATGTTATATACACAGATTTTGCAAAAGCCTTTGACAAGTGTGACCATGGTGTAATAGCAAACAAAATGCGTGATAAAGGAATAACAGGAAAAGTTGGTAGATGGATTTATAATTTCCTAACACATAGAACACAAAGGTGATCAACGAGTAAAGTCTGAGGCAGTTTCTGTGAAAAGCTCTGTTCCACAAGGCACAGTACTTGCTCCCATCCTATTCCTCATCCTCATATCAGACATTGACAGGGATATAAGCCACAGTGCTGTGTCTTCCTTTGCAGATGACACCCGAATCTGTATGACAGTGTCCACCGTTGAAGACACTGCAAGACTCCAAGCAGACATAAACCAAATCTTTAAATGGGCTGCAGAAAACAATATGAAGTTCAATGATGAGAAATTTCAATTACTCAGATACGGAAAAGGAAGAAATTAAAATCTATGGAGTACAAAACTAATTCCAACCACAAAAGGCGAAAACTAATGTCAAAGACCTGGGAGTGTTCATTTCAGAGGATCTCACCTTCAAGGACCATAACAATGTTTGCAATTGCATCTGCTCAAAAATGGGATGATAATGAGAACCTTCAAAACCAGGGATGCCAAGCCCATGTTGACACTTTACAGATCGCTTGTTCTATCTAGGCTGGAATATTGCTGCACACTAACGCACCTTTCAAGGCGGGTGAAATTGCTGACCTTGAAAATGTGCAAGAACCTTCACGGACGCATAAGTGCGAAAACCACCTCAACTACTGGGAACGCTTGGTTCTAAACCTGTACTCTTAGAACGCAGGCGGGAAAGATTTATTATATACACTGAAATTCTCAGGGCAGGGGACCAAACTTGCACACAAAAATCATCCTACGAAAGCAAAAAAACTCGGAGGGATGTAACATTCCCCCAATGAAGAGCAGGGGGTGCCACTAGCCCGGAGGGACAACACAATAAGTGTGAGGGCCCAAGTTGTTCAACTGCCTCCCAGCATACATCAGGGGGATTACCAACAACCCCTGGCTGTCTTCAAGCAGGCACTGGACAGGCCCCAAGTCGGTACCTGATCAGCCGGGCTGTGGTTCGTACGTTGGACTGCGTGCGGCCAGCAGTAACAGCCTGGTTGATCAGGCTCTGGTCCAACAAGAGGCCTGGTCACGGACCGGGCCGCGGGGGCGTTGACCCCTGGAATTCTCTCAGGTAGACTCCAGGATGTCCTGGCTTTAAGTGAGACAAAGCTGAAAAGGGTAGGAGAGTTTCAGTGGGGAGAAATAAATGGGATTAGGTCAGGGGTTTCAAATAGAGTTAGAGCTAAAGAAGGAGGGCAATAATGTTGAATAATCAGTTATGGCAGGTAAAGAAGGAATATAAATGTATAAATTCAAGGATTACGTGGAGTAAAATAAAGGTTGGATGTGAAAAGAGTGGGTTATAGTAGTGTTTATGCACCTGGAGAAGAGAGGGTGACCCAAAAGAAAGAAAATCCCCAAAAAGAAAATACTTTCATCATCATTCAACACTTTCACCACACTCATACATAATCACTGTCTTGCAGAGGAGCTCAGATACGACAGCTGAGAATAGTCCCTCCCAGCTGTCACTATCTCAGACCCCTCCTTTAAAGTGCAGGCATTGTACTTCCCATTTCCAGGACTCAAGTCCAACTAAATCAATTAACTGGTTTCCCTGAATCCCTTCACAAAATGTTACCCTGCTCACACTCCAACAGATCGTCATGCCCCAAAACCATTCGTCTCCATTCACTCCTATCTAACACGCTCCACACATGCTTGCTGGAAGTCCAAGCCCCTCGCCCACAAAACCTCCTTTCCCCTTCCTCCAACCTTTTCTAGGATGACCCCTACCCCGCCTTCCTTCCCTACAGATTTATACGCTCTCCAAGTCATTCTACTTTGATCCATTCTCTAAATGACCAAACCACCTCAACAACCTCTCTTCAGCCCTCTGAAAATACTTTTAGTAACTCCACATCTTCTCCTAATTTCCACATTCCGAATTTTCTGCATAATATTTACACCACACATTGCCCTTAGACAGGACATCTCCACTGCCTCCAGCCTCCTCCTCGCTGCAGCATTTGCAACCCATGCTTCACACTTATATAAGAGTGTTGGTACCACTATCTTTCGTACATTCCCTTCTTTGCCTCCATGGATAACGTTTTTTGTCTCCACAGATACCTCAAGCACCACTACCTTTTTTTCCTTCATCAATTCTATGGTTAACCTCATCCTTCATAAACCCATCCGCTAACACATCAACTCCCAAATATCTGAAAACATTTACTTCTTCCATATCTCCACCTTTCTCACCTCACACACCTCTACTAGTTTTACCACATTTCTTGATCTAAAATCTGCATTTGATATCGCGAACAGAACTGTTATACTACATGAACTAGCCAAAATGAATATTGGTGGTAGCCTACTCTGCTGGATAATAGGATACCTGTCAAACAGAGTATCCTCTGTCCTCTACCAAGGCTTTAGAAGCGAGTCTAAAGAAATGTTCCTAGGTACACCACAGGGAGGAGTTCTCAGTCCCATGCTATTTAATATTCTGATTAATGCCCTCCTAAATGCTCTACCTGCCTCACCTAAACATATAGCTATAAGCTATGCTGATGACATCATGATCCATACAACAGGGCATAAAAAGATGAGTTCCGTTCTTAATGAAGTTCAAGCAATTTGTAATCGACTAGGCCTCATAATATCTTCCTCTAAAACAAAGATATTAACAAGCAAACGACATCCCCCACCCATCTATTTGCAGGGTGAAAACATTAGCTACGTTAAAACTTATAGATATCTTGGTGTAGATGTACCCTTTACCAAATCTACTATACCACAACTAAATAATAAATGCAAAGATAGACTAAATGCTCTTAAAGCTGTTGCTGGATACAACCCCAACTATGGTGCTAATGTGAGAATCGTGAGAATGATGTACATAGCCTATATTAGGTCCTTAATTGATTATGCTGCTCCCATGTTGATATTAGCTCGAGAAAGTTCTCTCCGACCCTTGGAGTTAATGCAAAATGAAGCTCTCAGAATTATTCTTGGCTGTCCCAAATCTACAAAGGTTCTTAATATGAGGAAGGAGCTTGGTATTACTAGTATCAGTGATAGGATTGTTGAGATTAACACTGTACTTGGTATTAGATTGTTAAGAAATGAACCAGACACTGTCACAATGAATCTTACTAAATGTCTAGAAGTAAATACTCACAGATCTAAATGGATTGTGAAAACATGCAATTACATTAAGTTTTACAACCTGCATGAATTGTATCACTGTAGGCAACAAGAGCATTTCCCCCTCCATGGAAGATGTGTTCATTTAATATCACATACCTGCAAGTCCCTCCCAAGAAGCTCATTGCTAGTAATCCCTTCCTTAAATCACTTGTTAAAGCAACTGCTCAAGAAGAAATTTATCGCCTAGCTGGTAGTAATAAGTTATCTCAAGTTATATACACTGATGGATCTAAACAGGAGTCTTCTGGCAGGGCTGCATCTGCTCTGTTGCCACCTCCCTAGTTAAGAACAATAATAATTTTTTTGAACTAGGCATAAGAATTAACAACTGGGCGTCTACACTGCAAACTGAATTGTTTGCAATCCTTATGGCACTAAAGCTAACTTATGACACTGAGCTTGACTCTATCATCATTACTGATTCTATGTCATCATTGATGGCTCTTGACTCCTATAATGACTCTAACAGCATGCTCATTGGAGAAGCCAGGTATAGATACTCAAAAATCCGGGACAAAGGAATTAAAGTACATTTGCTATGGATTCCGTCACACATTGGAATACTCCTTCATGATAAAGTTGATATGTTAGCCAAGAAGAGCACCCATAAGGAGAATGTAGAATATAACTTTGGTATATCTGTGTCTAGCATTAGGAATAATATTAAGAGAAATAAATAAGAAAATGATAGCTATAGGAATGCAGTTAGAAGCCTGAGTAGATCTATAACCCACTATGATAACATGAATGTAGATAAGTATGTTTATGGAGCAACTTGCAATGTGAACAGACTGACTGATGTTGTAGTGGCCAGGCTTAGGCTTGGCTACAAGTACTTCTGGCAGTTTGGGAGATACACAGATGATGATCAAACTAAATGCAAATTATGTGATCAGGCATATGGTCACTGTCTTGAACACTATGTGCTGAATTGTCCACTTATTGAGGAATATAGAGATAGACAGTATAATAACCTATGTGACATGTCAAGATATCTTATTAGTGAAGGTAGGATACCACTTATTCTAAGCAAATTTCCTAAATTTGCTTGTAACAGATAAGTGAACTGTAGATATAAATCCAAATTAATTTCCATGAACTGCCTATCTGTGCTCATGATAATGCGAGCACAGATGGGCATGTTTGTGGAGCAACTTGCAATGTGAACAGACTGACTGATGTTGTAGTGGCCAGGCTTAGGCTTGGCTACAAGTACTTCTGACAGTTTGGGAGACACAGATGATGATCAAACTAAATGCAAATTATGTGATCAGGCATATGGTCACTGTCTTGAACACTATGTGCTTAATTGTGCACTTATTGAGGAATATAGAGATAGACAATATAATAACCTATGTGACATGTCAAGATATCTTATTCATGAAATAAGATACCTGCTTGTAACAGATAATTGAAATGTAGATATAAACCCAAATGTACAATTGTTAACCCCTTTGGGGCCTAGTGCCTAGGCCTTTTGTGTATCCATATGCTCTTGCGCTACCGTCCACAGGATGGATATGGGGTGCACAATAAACTAGCCACTTCGGTGGCAAAATCTAAAAAATCTTCCATAATCCCTCTCTCCAATGTGATATCCAATTTGTCTTTATTTAAATCGTTTGATACCCTCATCACCTTACTCCTATCTATGTTCACTTTTAACTTTCTACCTTTACACACTCTCCCAAACTCGTCCACTAACCTTTGCAACTTTTCTTTAGAATCTCCCATAAGCACAGTATCATCAGCAAAAAGTAACTGTGTCAACTCTCATTTTGCATTTAATTCTCCATAATTTAATCTCACCCCTCTCCCCAACACTCTAGCATGTACTTCTTTTACAACCCCATCTATAAATATATTAAACAACCATGGTGACATTACACATCCCTGTCTAAGACCTACTTTTACCGGGAAGTAATCTCCCTCTCTCCTACACACCCTAACCTGAGCCTCACTATCCTCATATATACAAACAAACAAACAAACAAACAAATTTTATTTCATTGCAGATTGCAGATTACAAAGGTATCGGTAGTTACAATGTAAATTGAGTGCAAGGAGAGCCACTGACATGCCATGGCATTAGGGGCAGCTTATTCTAGTCCTTAAAGATTATGTACTTAATATTAGAGAAATTTATTGAGTTTATTCTAGTTAAAAATTATTTTCAAAATTACAATATGATGAAATTTTACTATTTAAATTATTATATAATGATATTAGATTGTTACAGGTGTTAAGATTCTTGAATGTTAATATGGAATTGAGATTATCTTAAGGAAAATAACATTGAGCATTTTTGACATTAACTTATAATATGAGTAGGGGGTAACATAATAGTAACATATTATTAAAAATTGAGATTATCGTATAGGAAAGTAATAATGAGCATTTTTCAAAGTAGTTTATAGTATGATCATTTAGTTTTGGGTGAGTAGGTGGTTTTTGAGTTGAGTCTTAAATTGATTTTCAGACAAGATTATCTTAATATTTACTGGTAATGAATTCCAGATTCTAGGGCCCTTTATGTGCATAGAATTTTTACATAGGTTGATATGAACACGGGGTATATCAAAAGTGATCTGTGTCTTGTGTTGTGGTCATGGGTCCTATTAAAGTTGGTGAGGAGAATTTTGAGCAGAGGGTTTATATTAGAGTGTAAAGTTTTATATATGTAGTAGGCACAAGAGTAAGTATGAATGTTCTTTACGGTTAGTAGTTTGAGACTTTTGAATATTGGTGGAGTATGCTGTCTAGAGTGGGAATTTGTTATCATTCTGACTGCGGCCTTTTGTTGTGTTATGAGTGGTCTAAGGTGATTTAACGTTGTTGATCCCCATGCACAGATTCCATAGGTGAGATACGGGTAGATAAGTGAATGATATAGTGCAAGGAGAGCTGATTGAGGCACATAGTAGCGTATCTTTGATAATATGCCTACTGTCTTCGAGATTTTCTTGGAAATTTGTTGTGTTGTGTTTGGAATTTAAGGCTACTGTCAAGGTGGATTCCTAGGAATTTTCCCTCTGTGAGTCTTGTGATGGGTGTACCATTGAGTGTTATGTTAAGTGGAACATTTGTGGCTCTGTTTCCAAACTGAATGAAATAGGTCTTGTCAGTATTGAGAGTAAGCTTGTTAGTCGTCATCCATGTTGATATTTTCTGTAATTCGGCATTAACAGTGTTGGCCAGTATGACTGGATTTGGGTGAGAGAAGACATATGTTGTGTCATCTGCAAAGGTAGAAGAGAAGCAGTCATTAACAGCAAGCATGAAGAGGGTAATGCTAAGAACACAGCCTTGAGGGATGCATTTAGCCTGGGTGAAGTTGGGGAAAAACCTATTATTAACACGGACAGAGAATTGTCTCTCCGACAAGAAATCCTTTAGAAAAAGTGGCTGATTGCCTTGGAGTCCTACGAATGGGATTGGGATAAAATGTATTAAAACCAGGTGTCGTATGCCTTTTCAAGATCAAAGACTGCAAAGGCAGTGCAAAGATAGGTATCCAAGTTGATTAACCTCCCTTACAAGCCCTAGGAAATGGCTGGTCCCCTTAGTGTCAAAAGGCTTATACTAAAATTAAGCATCTATTGTGTGCAGTTCTCATATTGCTGTCTCCACATTATGCAAAGCCTTTTTCTTTTACAGGTGGATGCCTGTAAGGCTGGAGTTGGTGCAGCTTTACTTCAAGCCTCTTGTGTGGGAGTCCTTCATCCAGTCGCCTGCTTTTCAGCAAAACTGAAGCCATACCAACAGGCTTACTCCACCATACAGGAGGCCATAGCTCTGGTCCTGGCCTTCTGATGTCTATGTCATCCTCTCCGCATATGGTTCAGGTGTACAGCAACCATAATCCGTTGACCTAAGCTCTATATGGAACAAGAACACTCGTCTTATGCTCTGT
>WNWK01037265.1:0-18620 GCA_009830355.1 Cherax destructor | reverse complement strand
TTTGGTCATCGCTTTATATTGATGACTTTGCTATAGCTTGTGCGGGTGCTGACTGTCACCTCACTACAGTTTCCTCCAGCATGCCATCAACGGGTTTCCGATTGTGCCACCACTCACGGGTTTAAATTTTCTAGTGGCAAAACTCATCAAATTACATTTACTAGACGTTCAGTGGTCTCTGATCATCCATTGTACCTATACGGTTCACGTATCCCAGAACGTGATGCAGTCAGGTTTCTCGGCCTCCTGTTTGACCGTGATTGTCCTGGAAACCTCACATTACCTCTCTGAAGGCAACTTGTCATAGCCGGCTGAACTTCCTTAAAACCCTAGCACATCTTCCATGGGGGCTGATCGTAAAACTCCCCTTCGCCTGCACTCAGCCCTAATTTTATCGAAACTCGATTATGGTGACCAGATATATTCAGCGGCCTCCCCTGCTACTCTTTCCAGCCTTAATCCCATACATCACCAGGGATTGCATTTATGCCTTGGTGCGAACATTCCATCCTTGTCCGATCGTCGTGATGCACATTGCCTTTGCTATTATGTTCGCTCTCATGACCTCCGCAATCCTTCCATGTATAGGATTGTCACGATGTTAGTAGACACTTTTTTATTTGTTCGTCGACCCTGTTTACTTCGTCCCTTTTCTCTTCATCTACATTCACTCTTGTCTTCCCTTCAGCTACCACCTTTCTATGTTCATGTGGCATCTCCCTTTCCCCTACCCCCTTGGGAAGTTCCTGCTGTCCGTGTTTGTTCTTTTCCTCTGCCTTGCACAAAAGCCCAACTACCTACGGCGGCTTCTCACTCTCTTTTTCTAGACCACTTCCGTTCTCATTCCCATGCCATCGCAGTGTACACCGATGGTTCTAAGTCATCAGACGGCGTTGGATTTGCAGCAGTGTTTCTGGACAGCGTCGTGCGAGGGCATCTATTACCCTCAGCTAGCATATTTACGGCTGAATTGTATGCCTTTCTTGTGGCACTTATCCGTATTGCATCTATGCCTATGTCACCATTTGTGGTCGTTTCAGACTCCTTAGTGCTTTACAGGCTATCCGAAAATTTGATTCACCTCACCCCTAGTTCTTCGTATCCACCTTTGGTTACGCCGTATCTCTAGCAAACACAAAGATATTGTTTTTGTTGGGTCCTGGTCATGTTGACGTACAGGGCAATGAACAGGCGATATGCTGCGTGGTCAGCAGTACATGACCTTCCAGTTTCATATAGGGTGTTCCATTCACGGACTATTTTGCAGTCATTGCTACCCACCTTCGCACCCGTTGGCAACAACGCTGGTCTGACCTGCTAAATAACAAACTTATTATATTAAACCGACTTTAAGTTTCTGGCCTTCTTGTCACCAGTGTCGAGGTTGGGAGACTACTTTCTCCATCTTCGCATCAGCCACACTCGTCTTACTCATGGAGAGGCTCCTGTCCCTCTCTGTGAGCATTGTCAGGTTCCAGTATCTGTTCGCCATATTCTGTTGGACTGCCCACTCTATCAACGAGCACGCAGAATTTACCTCAACGTCGTCTTCGCTCTGCGGCCCTTTCTTTACCTTCCCTTCTTGCTGATGGACCCTCCTTAATCCTGACTCTCTCTTGATTTTTGACAGAACTGACTACTGCACAAACTCTGAAGGTTATACCTCTAGCACTCCCCTCAGTCCCTTCTACCTCAATCTCTTGCTATCCTCTCCCTGCACTATCCACTGTCCTGCTGCACTCCATACCCTACTAATCATCCATCTCCCTCTTACAACCTATTCTCCCTCATCCTGCCCTAACCTGCTGCGCTGTATGACCCTGTGGTTTAGCGCTTCTTTTTATTATAATAATTCTGTGAAAAGTAGTAGAGGAGGCTCCAAACATAGCTTTAAGAACAGGCACAATAAGGCCCAACAGACTAGATGGGAGTGAATCTGATAAGCACCAAGATGAGAGACGGGCCAGGAGCTCATACTCGACCCCCCTGCAGCCACATATAGGGATGCACACTGCTAGGCTGTCTACTGTACTAGTGTGTGGGATTTTGGGCAAGATGAATAAATATAAAAGAACTACAAAGGGATTGTACTCATCTTTTGATGTTGAAAACTCATAGCCTCTTGTAGCCTCTCCCGAGGGTTACGCCTAGCGCCGTCTAAGTACCACCAGGGCTGTTTAAATGGTATGTATATATTGTTAGTACATGCCTATAGACTGCACATACCACTATTTCATGTTTACACATGCAAGGTCATGGTCGAAATATTACTGTTTGTCGGCAATGCCCATGTGTAACGGCGTCTAAAAGGTTCATCGTATCTGACCGTCTGTGTACCTTTTGGCTGCAGCCGAACAGTTAAAGTGACAGGACGAAAAAGGACTTACATTGGTATATGTAACGGACCCTAATAAAGCGACGCCGCACACGATGGCTTGATTGTAGAAGTGAGACGAGACGATGCTGGAAGCCTCACTTCGTCGTCGTGTGGGCGTCGCCTGATAACTGTCACAGGTGAGTGACACCCTCGTGGTACTTACTACACCCGTTGACGAATACGCATCTATGTACGGCACGAAACACGTCCAAAACATTGCACGAATGTTTCTATGTCAGTGGCCAGGTGGTCGGCCTGGCCATCTTACAACGCTCACTCGTCAAATTGCAGTCTCGTTCTCGACTGACTCTCCAACAAAGTCCGTAGCAATTCACGGCAGGAAAGATTGGCGTTAGTGCATCGAGGAAAGTTAGTTATTCCTTCCTCTTTCCTTCCTGGAGATTGTCAGTGTGGCTAAGGTTTTTCTGACGCAGACGAGATACGGCCATGAATGTCTACGTTTCAACCCAGTATAGTTTGGAGCGTTCGGCACATCTTCCACTTGCTGAAAACTCACTGCAATCTGCGTGTTGCTACCTCCCGCCCTCTTTTATGGATGGATATTTCTGCTGACGCAGGGTTGACAGGCATGAATGCCACTGTGACTACTCAGGAATCAGAGAGGAAGGATTCCTCTAGTTTAAGATGTCGGCTGTTGATTAATGAGATCTTGAGTACATGTAAAGTGCATAGGTATATTTTCTCAGATTTTCACTTGCCTGGGGAAGAGCCATTTTTCCAGACAAACTTCTTCCTTTTAATTTGAGCAGAGATTACCTCATCAGGGTAACTCCTGTGTACCCGCCAGCGGCGACTCGTGTGTCACTATTATTTACACCGGATCTAATACCCATTAGATTCTGCACACTAAGACCCACATGTGAAGATAAATGGACGTTATGGAATGCGATAATTGATCTGTTAGTGCAAAGGATGTAGGGCATGATCCTTTCACCCTCAGTGTGTGGGAAATATTGGCACTCACTGCTCTATGAGAATGTGTTGAAAATCATGTCCTATCTACGTGTAATCTCATTCTAATTTAAAACTGCTTAGATAGGCTGCGATGTTTGGAAGAAATGTGATCTTTCCCACCTCGCTAATAAGCCAGAGACGGCCTTTGGCCTGCTGTCCAGTGTCATGACCTTAGGCAAAAGAGAGGTGAAAGAGAGAGTTCTCAAACCCAGCTGAAGGGAATTCGTCTGCTTCCCAGGGGCCGTCCAACTCCATGGGGCGTCTATGTCCCTCGGTTAGAGAAATAATAATTTTTTCTCCACATTTTAGGCCGCCTACTCTCACACACACTACTAGACTGCCTACTCTCATACACAATCCTAGACTGCCTACTCTCACACACACTGTACTAGACTGCCTACTCTCATGCGCACACTGTACTAGGCTGCCTACTCTCACACACTACTAGACTGCCTCTCTCAATATACTACTAGACTGCTTCTCACACACACTATAGACTTCCTACTCTCACACACACTACTAGACTGCCTACTCACACACACTACTAGACTGCCTCTCTACACACTCTAAGACTGTTCACACACACTACTAGACTGCCTACTTCACATACACTACTAGTCCCGCCTCCACACACACTACTAGACTGCCTACTCTCACACACACTACTAGACTGCCTACTCTCACACACACTACAAGACTGCCTACTCTCACACACACTACTAGACTGCTCTCTCACACACACTACTAGACTGCCTACTCACACACACTACTAGGGCTGCTCTCTCACACACACTACTAGACTGCTTCTCTCACATACACTACTAGGCTGCCTACTCACACACACTACTAGGCTGCCTACCTACACACACTACTAGACTGCCTACTCTCACATACACTACAAGATTGCCTTCTCACACACACTCTAGGCTGCCTACTCACACATACTGACTGCCTACTCTCACATAAATACTAGGGCTGCCTGTCTTACACACTACTGACTGCCGCTTTCCCCACACTACTAGACTGCTCTCTACACATCACTCAAAGATTGCCTCTTACACACTACTACTAGACTGCCTACTCTCCACACACTACTAGACTGCCTATCTACATACACTATAAGACTGCCTACTTCACACACACTACTAGACTGCCTCTCTACACACACTATTAGACTGCCTACTCACACACACTACTATGACGCTTCTCTCACACACACTACTAGGGCTGCCTACTCACACACACTACTAGACTGCCTACTCTCACATACATCAAAGACTGTCTACTCTCACACACACTACTAGGGCTGCCTACTTCTCACACACACTACTAGACTGCCTACTTTACACACACTACTAGACTGCTACTCTACACACACTACTAGACTGCCTACTCACACACACACTACTAGGGCTGCCTACTTCCACACACACTATAGATCACTGCTTCTACTTTCACACACACTACTAGACTGCCTACTTCACACACACTACTAGACTGCTTACTCACACACACTACTAGACTGCCTACTTCACAAACTACTAGACTGTTTACTTCACATACTCATAAGACTGCTTATTTCACACACACACTATTAGACTCTACTTCTCACACACACTATTAGATTGCCCATTTTCACACACACTACTAGATCAACCCTTATTCTCACACAACTACTAGACGCCTTTTTTCACAACCATTTCTTAGGTTTACTTCACACATTACTCTTAGATCGTTTACTAATTTTAATACTCATTAGATGTTTACTACATTACTAATAGATGTTACTTCTTTACACATACTTCATTAGATTGTTATTCAATTACTCTTTAAATTTGATTGCCTATTTTCCATATACTACAAGACTGTTTACTTCTCACACACATCATAGACTGTTTACTTCACACACTACTAGGCTGCCTCTCTCACACACTCATAGGTTGCCTACTACACACACTACTAGACTGTTACTTCTCACACACACTACTAGACTGCCTTACTCTACACACACTACTAGATGCCTACTTCACACACTACTAGACTGCTTCATCACACACACTACTAGGCTGCCTACTCTACACACACCTACTAGGCTGCTTCTACTCTACACACAGCTACAAGACTGTTTACCACACACTACTAGCTGCTCTCACACCTCTAGGACTGCTTACTTCTTGACATATACTACTAGACTGCCTACTTCACATTAATACTACATAGGATGCCTACTTCACACATTACTACATAGGTGTACTCACACTTCAGTCTACTACACATACTAGGTTGTTTACTTCACACACACTACTAGACTGTTTACTTACACACACTATAGATCTGCTTCACTCTCACACACACTATTAGACTGCTTATTTCACATTCATACTACTACTAGACTGTCCTCTTCTTACTACTAGCTGCCTACTCACAACACTACTAGACGCCTACTTCACACACACTATAGCGTATCCTACTCACAACACACTACTAGATTCTTGTCCTCTTATCACACATTACTACTAGACTGTATTCTCACACACATTACTAGCATGCCTACTTCACACACACTACTAGACTGCATTACTCACACACACTACTAGACTGCTTACTTTTACACACACTACTAGATGCTTACTTCACATACACTACTAGACTGCCTTCTCACACACTACTAGACTGCCTACTTCTCACACACACACTACTAGGCTGCTTTATTTCCACACACATACTAGACTGCCTACTTCACACACACTACAGGTTTGCTTACTACTCTACACACACACTACTAGACTGCTTCTACTCACACACTACTAGACTGCCTACTTCACACACACTACTAGACTGCTACTCACACACACTACAGATGCTCATCTTCTCACACCACTACTAGGCTGCCTCTCTACATACACTACTAGACTGCCTACTTCACACACACTACTAGGCTGCCTACTCTCACACACACTACTAGGCTGCCTACTCTCACACACACTACTAGACTGCCTACTCTCACACACACTACTAGACTGCCTACTCTCACACACACTACTAGACTGCCTACTCTCACACACACTACTAGGCTGCCTACTCTCACACACACTACTAGACTGCCTACTCTCACACACACTACTAGGCTGCCTACTCTCACACACACTACTAGACTGCCTACTCTCACACACTACTAGGCTGCCTACTCTCACACACACTACTAGGCTGCCTACTCTCACACACACTACTAGGCTGCCTACTCTCACACACACTACTAGGCTGCCTACTCTCACACACACTACTAGGCTGCCTACTCTCACATTGGTCGGGTTGATCAGTGTCGAACATTGGTAAGTGATGCAGGATATAATAATATCTTTATTTACTACAAGTACATGTACAAGGTATACAGTCATAGCTGACATCAATGACATACTACTATATAGAAAGCCCTTGTTATGCTGAGCATTTACCGCAAATTAGGTCAGTTTTGTCCCAGGATGCGACCCACACCAGTCGACTAACACCCAGGTACCCATTTTACTGATGGGTGAACATAGACAACAAGTTTAAAGAGACACGCATAATGTTTCTACCCTGGCTGGGAATCGAACCCAGACCCTCGCCTTGTGAAGCGAGTTTTAGCCACCAGGTCACCAGAGCCACCAGAACACTAAGGTGCTCCATGACTCTTACGGTTTTAGTGATTCCTATAATAAAGTAAAGAACTTTGTTGTTTTAATTTTGTGAACTGAATTTACTACAAATAATTTTTGTTCATGTTATCTACTTCAGTCACTTATACAAGGGTTGTAATAAAGAGGTCATCTATACAAGGGTTGTAATAACGAGGTCACTGTTATACAAGGGTTGTAATAAAGAGGTCACTTATACAAGGGTTGTAATAAACAGATCACTGTTATACAAGGGTTGTAATAACGAGGTCACTGTTATACAAGGGTTGTAATAAAGTGGTCACTGTTATACAAGGGTTGTAATAGAGATCACTGTTAAACAAGGGTTGTAATAAAGAGGTCACTGTTATACAAGGGTTGTAATCAGTACAGGTTTAATGTCACTGTTATACAAGGGTTGTAATAGAGAATCACTGTTATACAAGGGTTGTAAGAGATCACTATACCTGGAGAGAGTTCCGGGGGTCAACGTCCCCGCGTCCTGGTCTGTGACCAGGCCTCATGGTGGATCAGGGCCTGATCAACCAGGCTGTTACTGTTGGCCGCACGCAACCCGACGTACGAACCACAGCCCGGCTGGTCAGGTACTGACTTTAGGTCCCTGTCCAGTGCCTTCTTGAAGACAGCGAGGAGTCTATTGGTAATCCCCTTATGTATGCTGGGAGGCAGTTGAACAGTCTTGGGCCCTGACGCTTATTGTGTTGTTCTTATCGTGCTCGTGGCACCCCTGCTTTTCGTTGGGGGATGTTGCATCTTCTGCCGAGTCTTTTGCTTTCATAGGGAGTGATTTTCGTGTGCAAGTTTGGTACTAATCCTCCAGGATTTTCCAAATGTATATGATCATGTATCTCTCCCTCCTACGTTCCAGGGAGTACAGGTTGAGGAACTCAAGCGTTCCCAGTAATTGAGGTGTTTTATTGCAGTTATGTGTGCCATGAAGGTTCTCTATACATTTTCTAGGTCAGCAATTTCACCTGCCTTGAAAGGTGCTGTTAGTGTGCAGCAATATTCCAGCCTAGATAGAACAAGCGACCTGAAGAGTGTCATCATGGGCTTGGCATACCTAGTTTTGAAGGTTCTCATTATCCATCCTGTCATTTTTCTAGCAGATGTGCTTGATACAATGTTATGGTCTTTGAAGGTGAGATCCTCTGACATGATCACTCCCAGGTTTTTTACATTAGTTTTTCGCTCTATTGTGTGGTTGGAATTTGTTTTATACTTCGATATAGTTTTAATTTCCTCACGATTTCCATATCGGAGTAATTGAAATTTCTCATCATTGAACTTCATATTGCTTTCTGCAGCCCATTTAAAGATTTGGTTGATGTCCGCCTGGAGTCTTGCAGTGTCTTCAATGGAGAACACTGTCATGCAAATTCGGGTGTCATCTGCAAAGGAAGACACGGCGCTGTGGCTTATATCCCTGTCGTGTCTGTGTCCGTGCGTCCGCCCTCGTGTGTGTGTATGACCCACTTAATATTTGTACTTATAACTCATTACAGTTGTGACCGAGTGTGGACGTGTCAGTGACTCATTACTTTGTAATTTGTTCATGATTGTAACTATGTATAGAAGTGTAGATGGTTCATTATCTTTGTAACTTGCCGTGATTGTGACCAGATCTACCTGGAGTTCATTACCTTTGTAACTAGTTCAGCTATCATACTTTTGGGGTCCAGTCCCTGGACCCATTATGTACCTCTGTAATCTTTTGACTACCGCCCACAGGATGGGTATGGGGTGCATAATAAAGATATTAAACTAACTATGTCAGATATGAGGATGAGGAACAGAATGGGAGCGAGTACTGTGCCTTGTGGAACAGAGCTTTTCACCGTAGCCGCCTCTGACTTTACTCTGTTTACTACTACTCTTTTTGTTCTGTTTGTTAGGAAATTATAGATCCATCTACCAACTTTTCCTGTTATTCCTTTATCATGCATTTTGTGCACTATTGCACTATGGTCATACTTGTCAAAGGCTTTTGCAAAGTCTATGTATACTACATCTGCGTTTTGTTTGTCTTCTAGAGCATCCAGGACCTTGTCATAGTGGTCCAGTAGTTGGGACAGACAGGAGCGACCTGCTCTAAACCCATGCTTTCCTGGGTTGTGTAACTGATGGGTATCTAGATGGGTGGCGATCTTGCTTTGAACCCTTAAAGATTTATGATATGACGTTAGCGCTATTGGTCTGTAGTTCTTGCTATTGCTTAATAATAATAAATCTTTATTTTGCATGTACATGGTATACGGAGCGACATCGTGACATACTTAAGTCCTGTTACTATTTGGCAGATTAGGTCATGTCCAGATGCGACTCCCGTGATAACCAGGTACCCATTTACTGATGGGAACATAGACAACAGGTGTAAAACCATGTTCGCCCTGCTACAACCCAGCCTCGTGAGGCTAGCCTTGGGCGGGCTATGTCTGTTGTTTTTAGCAGCTGTGGGACGACCCCTGTGTCCATGCTCCCTCTCCACAGGATGTTAAAAGAACATGATAATGATAATTTTATTTCCTTGTAAAGCTTGCAATGTTTGCTTTACATTACATTTACATTACATATCGATTACAAAGATGGCCACTAGCATGCCTAGGCATTTCGGGCAGATTAATACTATTTTTTATTCAATAATGATTTAGGTTATGGGGCAGTACATTTGAACATACATTTTTAGATTTGAAATATTGAGGTAGATTTGGACATACATTTTTAGATTTACAATTTTGAGGTAGTAAGAGTCATACAAACGGTAAATTCAGTAATGGGATTGAATTTGTGTGTAACGTCTGGAAGCGAGTTATAGGTGGACTTAGGACTAACTTAAGATTTAATAAGCAATAACTATATTAGGAATTTTGTTTACAGTCATTTGGGTGGGTGTAAGTGTAAATTAATGGGAATTACAGATAACGAGAGTGGGACATATTGTGTTGGATGTGTTCATGATACAAAAAAGAAAATTAGGTGATTATCATTCGTTTAGCTAAAAATGGGGTGTGTTAGGGAGATAAGATGTTTTTTAACAGTAGTTTTGAAAGCAGTGATTGTGTCTGCAGTTCTAGAGTTTTCAGACAGGGAGTTCCAGATTTTAGGCCCTTTTATGTGCATCGATTTTTTGTAGATGTTTAGCCGGACACGAGGAATGTCATAGAGATTTTTGTGTCTGGTATTATGCAACTGTCAATAAAGTGTTTTAGTTCAGGGTTAATATTAGAATTTATGGTTCTGTAAATATAGGTTGGACAGAAGTAGGTGTTGATGTTCTGTACAGTGAGTTTAGGTCTTTGAGGAGTGGGGGGGGGTTGCCTAGGATTGGATTGCGTGATAATTCTTACTGTGGATTTTTGTTGGGTTATTATTGGCTTTAGGTGGGTTGCTGCTGTTGAACCCCAAGCACAAATAGCATAGGTGAGGTAGGGATAGATGAGTGAATAGTATAGTGTGAGTAGGGCTGATTGTGGTACGTAGTAACGTATTTTAGAGAGGATCCCAACAGTTTTGGATACTTTTTGGTTATGTGATGGACATGGGCGCTGAATTTCAGGTTGCTGTCAAGATGCAGGCCCAGGAATTTGCCCTCGTTTTGTTTAGTAATAAGAGTGTTGTCAATCATAATGTTCAGTTGTGCAACACCTGCTCTGTTACCAAATATAATATAGAAGGTTTTGTCAGTATTAAGTGTGAGTTTAATGGCAGTCATCCAGGTCGATATTTTTACTAGCTCTTCGTTAACAATGGTGTTGAGGGAAGCAAAATTTGGGTGGGAGATGACATAAGTCGTGTCGTCAGCAAAGAGAATAGGTTTAAGGTATTGATATACATTGGGAAGATCATTGATGTATAAAAGGAAGAGCAGGGGACCAAGTACACTTCCCTGTGACACTCCAGTATCAAGTGGTCGTGTTGATGAGGTTGTGTCCTTGACAGAAACGTATTGATACCTGTTAGTAAGATAGGATTTGAAATATGCAAGTGCATGGCCTCTTATACCATAATGGTCAAGTTTGTGGAGTAGGATGCCGTGGTCTACTGTGTCTAAAGCTTTTCTTAGGTCAATAAAGAGTCCTAATGGATATTCATTATTTTCCAGTGCTGTGTAAAGCAGGTCTAGCATTTTTATAATTGCATCATTTGTGCTTTTGTGTTTTCTGAATCCAAATTGGCAGGGGTTGAGTATGCTTTGCGCTGTTACAAATGAATATAATCTCTTGTGCACGAGTTTCTCGAAGATTTTGGATAGCAGCGGTAAGTTTGATATTGGCCTATAGTTGTTTACATCTGTGGGGTCACCACCTTTGTGTATTGGTGTAACCCTTGCTGTCTTGAGTAATGTCGAGAAAGTGCTTGTTGCTAGTGAATTATTAAAAAGTATTGAAATAGCAGGGGAGAGGACATGGACCGTTCGCTTGTACAATAATGGTGGGACTTGAGACAGATTCCCTGATTTATTTTTAAGTGACTTAATAATTGAGGTGACTTCCGTGGGCTTGGTAGGTGCAAGATAGAAGGAGGATGGGAAATTCTCATTTAGGTAATCACTTGCTCGGGCGTTAGTATCTGGGATTTTACTGGCGAGATTTGATCCTATGGTTGAGAAGAAATCATTTATCTTGTTTACTGTATCAATACGCTGTAGTTGTGTTTCATTCGGTTTAGTTAGGACAATATCCCTAGCTTTTTTCAGTTTGTGGGTGCCCAGAATCTGTGAGAGTGTTTTCCAGGTCTTCTTTATGTCTCCTCTTGTTTCGCTGAATCTGCTTGTATAGTACAGTTGCTTGGCCTTTCTTATTAGTTTGGCAAGAATCGATGCATAATGTTTAATAATATCTTTGTGTATAAGGCCCTGTCTATATTGTTTTTCATATTGATGTTTCTTGTTAATAGATCTTAGTATGCTGTTCGTAAGCCATGGGCAACCCAGCCGTTTATCCATAATCTGTTTCGTTTTTATGGGACAATGTTTGTTATATAGTCTAAATATTTTTTAAGAAATATGTCTATCCAATCATCGATACCATTAACACTGGAGAATTCTGTAGGCCAGTCAACTGTCTCGAGCTCTGCTGTGAAGTTACTTATTGAGGCGTCGTCATGGAGTCTAAAAGAAGCTTTGTTGTATTCCAGTGGTGGTTTACTAATGTTTGTTAAGAGGAAGGTTGGGTAGTGGTCTGTAGTGCTGTCTGTAATTATCCCTGATTTAAGGGGTGCTAGTATATTCGTCCATATATGGTCAATTATGGTTGCATTTGTCTCAGTCAGCCTGGTTGGTTTAGTAATAGTTGGTATGAGAAATGTATTGTTCATATTGTTGATGAAGTCAGTTACTGGCTGGTCATCTGTGAGGTCAAGGTTAATGTTGAAGTCTTCAGCTATGAGAAGGTGGTGCTTGTTCATTTGGTTGTTTATTAATGTTTTTAATTTATTCTAAAATTTGGGATGTTTGTATGTGGCATCCGGTAAATGATAGGAGCTTCTTGCAGTTCTTGATGAACACGGAGTTCCATGAGTCTGGGCCTGGGGCAGAGTGCATGGGCATGTCATTTATCGCCTTTTCGAAGTCATTTGGTGTCAGGGTAATATCAGATAGGTTCGAGTCTACCATATTCTCTCTCATAAAAAATTAATTTAGGTCTTCGACTCTCAGTCTGGTTAGCGGCTAGCTAAAAACAGAGTCATGCTGGGACTTGAGTAGCTCACTCATTTCCTTGCTGTCATCGTTTTAGTAGGGGCCCAATACTGGATGTTGTTCTTGACTTTGATTTGGCATAAGAAAAGAAGTATTTTGGGTTTCAGTTTCATTTATGGCTTTTTTAGTTCTTCCTAGCATTTTTTTTTTGACATTCCTGTAAGATATATTGGCCTCTTTTAGCTGCTCTGTTATTCTTTGCCTTCGCCTGTATAGTGAGTGCTTTTCTCTTTCTAGTTTACATTTTCCCCTCCTTTTCCTTAAAGGAATATGCCTTGAGCATACCTCGAGTGCCACAGAGTTAATTTGTTCTAGACATAGGTTTGGATCCGTGTTGCTTAGGCTATCTTCCCAGTTTATATCATTTAGGACTTGGTTTACTTGGTCCCACCTTATGTTTTTGTTATTGAAGTTGAATTTGGTGAAGGCTTCCTCGTGATTGATAACATTTTGTCGGTCTGGGGCCCCCCGCATACATGTCTGAACCTCTATTATGTTGTGATATGAGTATATATATTGTTTTTGATATGGTAATATTTTGTATCAGATCGTCATTGATAGTGAAAGTAAGGTCTAGTGTATTCTCTAATCTTGTAGGCTCTATTATTTGCTGGTTTAAGGTGAATTTGGTGCAGAGATTTAAAAGCTCATGTGTGTGCGAGTCTTCATCTGAGCTGCCTCCTGGTGTTATCTCTGCAACAACATTATTAGATACATTCCTCCATTTTAGGTGCCTTAGGTTGAAATCCCCCAGGAGCAAGATGTTGGGGGCAGGAGCTGGAAGATTTTCCAGACAGTGATCAATTTTCACAAGCTGTTCCTGGAATTGTTGGGACGTTGCTTCCGGAGGCTTGTATACCACCACGATGACCAGGTCTTAGTTCTCGATGTTTACTGCCAAAACCTCAACTGTTATACAAGAATTGTAATAAAGAGATCACTGTTGGGTATATGTACTCTTGTGGTAAATTATATATACGCATTTAAATGCATGACCCCTGTTAAACCTATGACAGTGTGCGACAGTGACCCCATAATGACCCCTGTTAACCTATGACAGTGTGCGACAGTGACCCCATAATGACCCCTGTTATACCTATGACAGTGTACGACAGTGACCCCATAATGACCCCTGTTATACCTATGGCAGTGTGCGACAGTGACCCCCATAATGACCCATGTTAAACCTATGATAGTGTGTGACAGTGACCCCCATAATGACCCATGTTAAACCTATGATAGTGTACGACAGTGACCCCCATAATGACCCATGTTAAACCTATGATAGTGTGTGACAGTGACCCTAATGACCCCTGTTATACCTATGCGTGTGCGACAGTGACCCCATATGACCCATGTTAAACCTATGATAGTGTGCGAAAGTGACCCCATAATGACCCTGTTAACCTATGATAGTGTGTGACAGTGACCTCATGATGACCCCTGTTGTACCTATGACAGTGCGACAGTGACCCGATGATGACCCTGTTCTAGTTATGACAGTGCGACAGTGACCCAGTGAAAACCCTGTTGTACCTCTGACAGTGTGCGAAAGTGACCCCATAATGACCTGTTATACCTTTTGACAGTGTGTGACAATGACCCCATAATGACCCTGTTATACCTATGACAGTGTGCGATAGTGACCCCATGATGACCTGTTGTACTTATGACAGGGGTGGAGAGTAACCCTATAATGACGCTGTTCTACCTATGACGGTTAGTCGACAGTGACCACATAATGACTGTTCTATTTATGACAGTGTGACAATGACCCATGATGACTGTTGTACCCATGACAGTGTGCGACAGTGACCCATGGTGACTGTTGTCCTATGACAGTGTGCGACAGTGACCCATGTGACCCTACAGGTATACCTACACTGTACTGATATATCACTACACACCACATATATATCACTACACACCACAGATATATCACTACACACCACAATATATCACTACACACCACAGGTATATCACTACACACCACAGGTATATCACTACACACCACAGGTATATCACTACACACCACAGATATATCACTACACACCACAGATATATCACTACACACCACAGGTATATCACTATACACACAGATATATCACTACACACCACAGATATATCACTACACACCACCGATATATCACTACATACCACAGGTATATCACTACACACCACAGGTGTATCACTACACACCACAGATATATCACTACACACCACATATATATCACTACACACCACAGGTATATCACTACACACCACACGTATATCACTACACTTAGGTATCTCAGTAAGACAAGTTTAAAACTTGGGTATCTTTATTACAAAGACTTGTCGCAATCCAGTGGGTTTTTCTAGTGAACACAGAGATACAAAGCAGAGACAGTGGAAGACAGGGTAGTCAGTCCCTCTGCCCTGGTAGATGTAGAGTCTCCCGTCAAACTAAGGGAAGACAGGAAAATGGACGCTCTTATAGTGCAGTCAGAAGAGAAATAAAGCAGTTGGAGACATTGTGAGAGGTAACGATGCCTCCAGCTGGTCATTCCCATGAGTTAGACCAGAGGTCAGTAACAGAGTTGTGGAAGATATCCTCTAGCAACATTCTTGGTACATATGATCAGCTGTATTAGGTTTCCATGCATGTATACCACAGTTGACGTAAGGTACATTAACAGCATTAGATACTTAACCTCGTATAACCGAGCAAAGGTAAATATATAATATACATACTTTATTGTCACTGGCATCTTGATACCTCGAAAATTGTCTTATTAATTTATTTATTGCTGATTAAGGTAATGCTGGAGTCATGCGTGCATGGCAACCTGAATGAAAGAGTCAGTTTTCTAACATGTTATCACCCTTCTGTTATCTTTTCCGGCTCATCCTCCTAATCAAAGTTAGTTTAATATCTTTATTATGCACCCCATACCCATCCTGTGGGTGGTAGTCAAAAGATTACAGAGGTACATAATGGGTCCAGAGACTGGGCCCCAAAGTTTTGATAGCTGAACAAGGTACAAAGGTAATGAATCATGTAAGTAAGTAAATTTACTTACTTACGTTTATACATGGTTGCAATCATGAACAAATTATAAAGTAATGAGCATTTCACTAGTCTACACCCGGTCACAACTGTAATGAGTTATTGGCGCAAATATAAATTGTTGGGTCACACACATGTCGTGTCAGTAATACGTACACACTTGTGTAGTGTATTAGAATCATCTTAGCTTTACATAGCCGGTCCCTTTGCGTGTGACGTCACAATACCCGCTCATGTGAGAGGCGTCCACCCGGGCATTGGCAACTGATATTACAAACAAACAAACAAACAAACAAACAAATTTTATTTCATTGCAAGTTACATGGGTATTGGAAGTTACAATGTAAATTGAATGCAAGGAGAGCCACTGACATGCCATGGCATTACCGAATATGTTAAGAAGTGTAGTGTTTGTATGAAACACAAGGGTAATATCAATGGTCCCAATCCTATCGAAATGTATCCCACTACCAATGAGCCATGGGAAAGAGTTGCAATATATTTGCTAACCAATTTTCAATGTACGATGCAAGGCATTAAACATCTGTGTGATGGTCGATCATTTCACCAGATATTGTGAGTTAGTTCCTATCCCCGACAAGACTTCCGAGGCAGTAGCTAAAGTGTTTAAGGAACGTATAATCTGTAGACATACCACCCCTAAATCCTTAGTGTCGGATAATGGAGGTGAGTTTTGCAACGAGATTCTAGAAAACCTACGTGCCTTGTATAAAATTACTAAATCAACCATTGTTCCCCACCACCTTGCCAGCAATGGTTTAGCAGAAAGAACTAATAAAAAAGTACTCGATGTCTTGAGAGCCACTGTCAATCCCAATAGTTCAACCTGGGATGAAGTTATACCCGAATTTCAATGCGAAATAAATTCTGCTTTTAATGCCTCTATAGGTGATACACCACATTATGCCTTGTATGGTGTTGACAAGCGTTTGCCTTATGAGTTGCTATATTCTAATCCAAAACCATCGTATAACTCTGATGATTTCATAGCAACTCATACCAGCCAAGCTCAGAGTGTTTTCAGAAGAATCCATGAAACACTTCATAAGTCAACAGTAGAATTTACTAGAGTAACTAATTCTTGAGCTAAACCAACTAAAATTAAAGTAGGTTCGAGAGTAATGATTACTAACTTTAATAAAACTTCTGCAATGCCTAAATTAGACCAAAAATTTGTTGGCCCTTATCGAGTAGTCGAACATATCAATGGCAATAAGTATAAAGTTAGAGAAATCAGTACGGGTCAGTGTAAAGAATCACATTTAGATCATATGAAGTTAGTATGTGACGAAGATGAAGTCCCTGACAACCAGACTGTTGTGACTGACAATGATAACCCGTCTGACCCTGTACCTTCAACTTCTAGTAGTGAGTCAGAGGAACAACCTGATTGTCGTTACTCCTTGCGTACACGACAAGTATTGAGAAATCCTCAAGTTTCTTGTGTAAATACCCATGTAGAAGCTAATCTACACAAAGGTGGTGACCCCACAGACGTAAACAACTATAGGCCTATATCAAATCTACCATTGCTATCCAAAATCTTCGAGAAACTTGTGCACAAGAGATTATACTTGTTCATAACGACACAAAGCATACTCAACCCCTGCCAATTTGGCTTCAGGAAAAATAAAAGCACTAACGATGCAATAGTAAAAATGATAGACCTGCTTTACACAGCACTCGAAAATAAGGATTATCCATTAGGACTTTTTATTGACCTAAGGAAAGCTTTCGACACAGTAAACCACGGTATCCTACTCCACAAACTTGACCACTATGTAATAAGAGGTCATGCACTTGCATACTTCAAATCCTACCTCACTAATAGGTATCAGTATGTCACTATTAAAGACACATCCTCCACGACACGACCACTTGACACCGGAGTACCGCAGGGAAGTGTCCTTGGTCCCTTGCTCTTCCTCTTATACATCAACGATCTTCCCAATGTATCACAACACCTGAAACCAATAATCTTTGCTGACGACACAACTTATGTCATCTCCCACACAAATCTTGCCACACTTAATACCATTGTTAACAACGAATTAATAAAAATATCAACATGGATGACAGCCAATAAACTTACACTCAACACTGATAAGACCTATATTATGTTTGGCAACAGAGCAGGTGATCCACAATTAAACATTAAGATCAACACTACACCTATTGCTAAACATAACGAGGGCAAATTCCTGGGCCTTCACCTTGACAGCAGCCTGAAATTCAGCACCCATATCCAACACATAACAAAGAAAGTGTCCAAAACTGTGGGGATCCTCTCTAAGATACGGTATTATGTACCACAATCAGCCCTACTCACACTATACTATTCACTCATCTATCCCTACCTCACATATGCCATTTGTGCATGGGGATCAATAGCAATTACCCACCTAAAGCCAATAATAACCCAACAAAAAGCCGCAGTAAGAATTATCACGCAATCCAACGCTAGGCAGCACACCCCCTCCCCCCACTCTTCAAAGCCCTAAACCTACTCACTGTTCAGAACATCCATACTTACTACTCTGCAATCTACATTTATATAACCATAAATTTCAACTTTAACCCTGAGCTAAAACACTTTCTTGACAGTTGTGACAGGACCCATAGACATAATACCAGACATAAACATCTCTTTGACATTCCTCGTGTCCGAATAAATCTATACAAAAATTCAATGCGCATAAAAGGGCCTAAAATCTGGAACTCCCTGCCTGAAAACTCTAGAACTGCAGACACAATTTCCATTTTCAAAACACCGTTAAAAAACATCTTATCTCACTTACGCACCCAACCGGTAGCTAACCACAT
>WNWK01037264.1:0-18620 GCA_009830355.1 Cherax destructor | reverse complement strand
AAAAATTAAATTTCATAGGAAAATAACTTAAAAAAAACCGTCAAACCCGGGAAAGTCCCCGTTTGTTCACCGGATCATTTTGGGTCAACTTGAATCCTCCATATCTCCGTAAGTATTGACCAAAATTTTTTTTTTTAGTTATTTAATTCAGAAAAAAAAAACTATCATTTCATAAAAAAATAATTTTGTTTTTCCAATTTTTCAACCCCAGGAACACTTTCCTCAAAAGGGCCCTGTCGACCCCCAAAGGGAAAGAGATTTGGGGAAAAATTTTAAAAATAAATTTAGAATGTGGGCAGAAGTTTGTGGCTATAGGAGGGTGGGTGCAGGGGGAAAAGAGGAGTGAGTGGTGGAATGAAAAGTAAAGGGTGTGATAAAAGAAAAAAAGGGAGGAAGAATTTTTTACAAAACAGAAGTGTTAATGAAGAGCAGACTATATGGAGAGTAAAAGAAAGGTGAAGAGGTGAGAGAGGAAAAAGGGGGCAGATGAAAGAGGGGGAGAGGCTGTCAAAAAATTTTTGGGAAAACAAAAAAATTTTTTGGAGTGAGAAAAAAAAAGGTAAAAAGCCTGGGAACGAATGGATTTGTCAGTTAAAAACAGAGGGGGGGAGTTAGTAGATGGGTTTGGAGGTATTGGGTAGATGGGGAATATTTTGAGGAACTTTAAATGTCGATGAAAAAGGGAGGCTAATTTCATGCACTGGCCAGGGAGGTACAACATCGTTTAGGAGTGAAGAAGAGTAGGATGCGAGTGTGGGGGGGGTGCGTGAGGCAACGTAGAAGAAAGGGGGTAAAGCAGTTGAACTGACGGATCATGACAGAAATGTTAAAGCAGGGGGATATAGTGTTGGAGTTGTTGGTATTTTTGTTTAATAAATGTATGAAAGAGGGAAGGTACCTAGGGATTGGCAGGGATTGTTTACAGATGACACAACATATGTCTTCTCCCCCCAAATCCATCATTAAACACAGTTAATGCCGAATTTCAGAAAATATCAACATGGATGATGACAAATAAGCTTACCTCAATATGGACAAGACCTACTACATTCAGTTTGGAAACAAAGCTGCAAATGTTCCACTTTAACATAACGCAAATGGTTCACCCATCACAAGGCTCACAGAGGGAAAATTCCTAGGAATCCACCTTGACAGTAGTCTTAAATTCCAAACACACATACAACAAATTTCCAAGAAAATCTCAAGGACAGTAGGTATATTATCTAAGATACGCTATTATGTGCCCCCAACCAGCTCTCATTGCACTATATCATTCTTCTTATCTACCCTTATCTCACCTATGGAATCTGTGCATGGGGCTCAACAACATTAAATCACCTTAGACCACTCATAACCCAGCAAAAGGCTGCAGTCAGGATGATAACAAATTCCCACTCTAGACAGCATACTCCACCTATATTCAGAACCTTAAAACTACTCACCATAAAAAATATTCATACCTATTCATGTGCCTTCTACATACATAAAACTCTACATGCTAATATCAACCCTGCGCTCAGAATTCTCCTCAACAACTTTAATAGGTCCCACGAACATGACACAAGACACAGATCACTATTTGACATACCCCGAGTCCATACTAACCAATGTAAAAATTCTATGCACATAAAGGGCCCCAGAATCTGGAATTCATTACTAGTAAATATCAAGTTAACCTTGTCGGAAAATCAATTCAAGACTCTTCTCAAAAATCACCTACTCACCCTATACTAAATACTCATACTGTAACAAACTTCCAAACCCAATATTATTTTACTTAAGATGATCTCAATTTGATATGTTCATCCTCCTTAACACTTGTTGCAATTTCATATCATCATATTGTCATTTAAAATCTTATAGTATCATCATTTTCTTAATTTGAAATAAAATATATATCTAGAAGAAACTCTAAAAACAATTTCTAGTATTGTTATTATACTAGTATAGCATCAACAACTAGATTAAACTCAACCAATTTCTCTTGTATTGTCTTTTAATAGTATATGTATAACCATATAATAATTTAAATAATACAGAACTAAAATAAACTCAATCAATTTCTTTAGCATTAAGTACTTAGTGAATAAGTCTCTAGAATAAACTGCCCCTAATGCCATGGCATGCCAGTGGCTCTCCTTGCATTACAGTTTTATAATTGTTTTATAATTGTAACTACCAATAATATTGTACACTTGTAACATGCATAGAAATAAAAATTATTATTATTATTATTATTATTATTTATATAAAGGGAAGGGGGATAAAAGAGATTGTAAGAATTATAGGGGAATAAGTTTACTGAGTATACCAGGTAAAGTGTACGGTAGGGTTATTATTGAAAGAATTAGAGGTAAGACAGAGAATAGGATTGCAGATGAGCAAGGAGGCTTTAGAGTGGGTAAGGGATGTGTAGATCAAGTGTTTACATTGAAGCATATATGTGAACAGTATTTAGATAAAGATAGGGAAGTTTTCATTGCATTTATGGATTTAGAAAAGGCATATGATTGAGTGGATAGGGGAGCAATGTGGCAAATGTTGCAAGTGTATGGAATAGGTAGTAAGTTACTGAATGCTTTAAAGAGTTTTTATGAGGATAGTGAGGCTCAGGTTAGGGTGTGTAGGAGAGAGGGAGATTACTTCCCAGTAAAAGTAGGTCTTAGACAGGGATGTGTAATGTCACCATGGTTGTTTAATATATTTATAGATGGGATTGTAAAAGAAGTAAATGCTAGGGTGTTGTGGAGAGGGGTAGGATTAAATTATGGGGAATTAAATGCAAAATGGGAGTTGACACAGTTACTTTTTGCTGATGATACTGTGATTATGGGAGATTCTAAAAAAAAGTTGCAAAGGTTAGTGGATGAGTTTGGGAGGGTGTGTAAAGGTAGAAAGTTGAAAGTGAACATAGATAAGAGTAAGGTGAAGAGGGTATCAAATGATTTAAATAAAGAAAAATTGGATATCACATTGGAGAGAGGGATTATGTCAGAAGTGAATGTTTTCAGATATTTGGGAGTTGACTTGTCAGCGGATGGGTTTATGAAAGATGAGGTTAACCATAGAATTGATGAAGGAAAAAAGGTGAGTGGTGTTTGAGGTAACTTTGAAGACAAAAAAACGTTATCCATGGAGGCAAAGAAGGCAATGTACGAAAGTATAGTGGTACCAACACTCTTATATGGTTGTGAAGCATGGGTTCCAAATGCTGCAGGGAGGAGGCGGCTGGAGGCAGTGGAGATGTCCTGTCTAAGGGCAATGTGTGGTGTAAATATTATGCAGAAAATTCGGAGTGTGGAAATTAGGAGGAAGTGTGGAGTTACTAAAAGTATTTGTCAGAGGGGTTGTTGAGGTGGTTTGGTCATTTAGAGAGAATGGATCAAAGTAGAATGACTTGGAGAGCGTATAAATCTGTAGGGGAAGGAAGGCGGGGTAGGGGTTGTCCTCAAAAAGGTTGGAGGGAGGGGATAAAGGATGTTTTGTGGGAGAGGGGCTTGGACTTCCAGCAAGCATGTGTGAGCGTGTTAGATTGGAGTGAATGGAGACAAATACTTTTTGGGACCTGACGAGCTGTTGGAGTGTGAGCAGGGTAATATTTTGTGAAGGGATTCAGGGAAACCAGTAAATTGATTTAGTTGGACTTGAGTCCTGGAAATGGGAAGTACAATGCCTGCACTTTAAAGGAGCGGTCAGGGATAGTGACAGTTGGGAGGGATTATTCTCAGCTGTCATATCTGAGCCCCTCTGCAAAGACAGTGATTATGTATGAGTGAGGTGAAAGTGTTGAATGATGATGAAAGTATTTTCTTTTTTGGGATTTTCTTTCTTTTTGGGTCACCCTGCCTCGGTGGGAGACAGCCGACTTGTTGAAAAAAAAAAAGTAATGTGTGTACTGTATATGCATTTTTTTAGGACTAGCTAGTATATTGCTCACTTAATATATGATAGTGTAAACATGTTACAAGAGAGCCCAGCTTATACATCAGGTTAGGTTCCAGGCTACTGCTGTAAAGCAAAAATCGCTATTAGGTGAATCATAGCCTTTTTTCACTTTCAAATGCATATAAAAACCTGATAATGTGTTTACACTTTCATATATTAAGTGACCAATATAGCTAGGCCTCAAAAATACATATACAATATACACACATTATTTACCTTAAAATATTTTCGTCCTTAGCTTATAGTGAATGGTGAATACAGCCTCTCCTCACTTTCTGACGTACTCATTTACCGACAACTTGGAGTTATGACAGGCTCTCTGACGAGTCGTTACTGTATACTGTATGAGAACTTGAGTCATAAACGGGCAGCGCAGCATCTCAACATCAAGCATCTCAATCTTCTTACAGCCACTCAGTACACTAGCTTTCACAGTCTCCAAGACTGCATATTTGTACAAATTTCCTGTTGTTTTACCTCTTCCAAGAGGAAAAACAACAGGAAAATGGAAGTACAAAAGAAGTTCACAGTAAAGGGGTTAGCTGGTGTGTTTGTCTTGTGTTTACATTCTCGGTGTATTGTGGCAGCTTAAGAAATGATTAAACTCAGTGAATAAGGTACTATGTCGATTGTAGTAATAATAATAATAATAATTAATAATAGCTCTGGAGTGCTTTAAATGTCGGCTACCAAACCTATATGAAATACGTATGACATTTAAAGCGCTCCTGAGCGATTATTTATTATTATTATAAATTATTATATATTGTAGGAAGTTTGAATAAATGAAGAATGGATATAATGGAAAACCGCTGTATTAGCGAAACGCTATAAAGCAGGGCCTTCCTGTATCGAGCTTTTATATGCATCTGAAAGTGAAAAAAGGCTATGATTCACTTTTTTTTTTTTACACAGGGTTTGACATAATGTGGACACATTCAATGGTTGCGAGGATTACAGATACAGTATTAAGAATAAGATTATATATTGTTTTCCATATGTTTGTGACAATGAGAAAATGGATACTGTATATAGTTTTCACATACAGTATTTAGCTGATGTTGGGATATGTTAGGGAGAGAAGGTGCTTTTAATGGTAGTAGACAGTGGCTCTAGAGATTTCCGGCAGAGTTTCAGATTTTGGGTCCTTTAATGTATGCTAAATTTTTACAAAGATTGAGCCGCACACAGGGTATGTCAGAGATATTTTTGTGCCTAGTACATACTGTATTATGTTTATGGGTCCTGTTGCAACTGTCGAGAAAGTGCTTCAGGTTGGGATTAATATTAGAATTTATTGTTCTGTAAATGTAGGATGCACATTAGTAAGAGTGAATGTTTTGTATAGTAAGTAGATTTAGGTCTTTGAAGAGTGGGAGAGTGGGGGGAGTGTTGTCTAGCAGTGGACTGCGTGATCATTTGTACTTCGGCTTTTTGTTGAGCTATTATTGGCTTAAGGTGATTTGCTGTTGTGGATCCCTAGGCACAAATAGCGTAGGTGAAGTAGGGGTAGATCAGTTAATAGTATAATGTAAGTAGTGCTGTTTGTAGTACGTAATACTAACTTATTTTGTTGTGTGTTGGATATGGGTGTTGAATTTCAAATTGCTGTCAAGGTGCAGACCCAGGAATTTTCCCTCATTATGTTTAGCAATAAGAGTATTGTTAATCATAATATTTAGTTGGACATTAGTACTTGCTCTGTTAACAAACATAATGTAAAAGGCTTTGTTAATGTTAAGTGTGAGTTTATTGTTAGTCATCCAGGTTGATATTTTTAAGAGCTCTGCATTGACAATGTTGTTGAGTGATGCTGGATTTGGGTGGGAGATGACAAAAGTTGTGTCGTCAGCAAATAGAATAGGTCTAATTAGTTGCGATACATTTGGAAGGTTGTTGATGTATAAGGGGAAATGTAGGGGGCCAAGGATGCTACCCTGTGGAATGCCAATGTCTAGAGGTCCTGTTGAAAAGGTGTCCTTAATTAATAGAGATGTATTGCTGTCTGTTAGTAAGGTAAGACTTTATATGTGCAAATGCATGACCTCTGATACCGTAATGATCAAGTTTGTAAAATAGGATGCTGTGGTCTACTGTATCAAAAGCTTTCTGTAGGTCTATAAAGAGTCCTAGTGGATATTCATTTTTTCAAGTGTTGTGTAAAGTAGATCTAGCATTTTTATAATTGTCATTTGTGTTTTTGTTTTGCCTGAAGCCAAACTGGCAGGGATTGAGAATGCTTTGTGATGTTATAAAGGAATATAATCTTTTATGTGTGAGTTTCTTGAAAATTTTGGATAGCAAAGGTAAGTTAGATATTGACCTATAGTTGTTTACATCTTTTGGGTCCCCACCTTTGTGTATTGGTGTAACGCTTGCTATCTTGAGTAATGTTGGGAAAGTAGTGGTTTCTAGTGATTTGTTTAAAAGTAGTGTAATGGTGGGTGAGAAGACACGAGCTGCTTGTTTGAACAATAGTGATGGGACCTGAGCTAGATTTCCCGATTATTTTTTGGTGAATTAATAATCAGGGTGACTTCAGTAGGCTCTTTTGGAGCAAGATAGAGGGATGTTGGGAAGTTTCCATCTAAATAATCACTCATTCGGGTATTGGTACTTGGAATTGTAATGGCAAGACTTGATCCTATGGTTGAGAAGAAATCATTTATCTTCTTAGCTGTTTCACTAAGCTGGAGTTGTGGGTCGTTTAGTTTGATTAGGACAGTATCTCTAGTTTGTTTACCTTTTGGGTGGCCAGAAGGCATACCCTCTTGAAGGGTTACTCAGATTTATATTAAGCTTTAATCACTTACCTTTTTCTTATTTTTAGTACTAGTAATTTGTGTAATTAGACACATATGCAACACTTGGGTATCTTTATTGAGGAAACGTTTCGCCACACAGTGGCTTCATCAGTCCAATACAAAGAATAAAGTAGTAATAAAAGGATTGATGGACTGAACACATCGACTCCAGGCCAAGGGACTGATTACCTCAAACTCCTCCTTTTATTACTACTTTATTCTTTGTATTGGACTGATGAAGCCACTGTGTGGCGAAACGTTTCCTCAATAAAGATACCCAAGTGTTGCATATGTGTCTAATTTAACAACTTGTCGGTTCTCTGAACCATTCATCTACAACTAGTAATTGTGCTTATTCTGCTATGAAATTTAATTTGAATTTTCTCAGGTTTTAGATGACAAGAATGTTCGTAGACGTTTCCGGGCCAGCAATTACCAGTCAACTACAAGAGTTAAGCCATTCATCTGCACCATGCCTATGCGTCTGGATGAAGGATGGAATCAGATTGTGTTCAACCTTGCAGACTTTGTCAGGAGAGCTTATGGTACAAATTACGTTGAAACATTGAGAGTCCAGATTCATGCTAACTGCCGTATAAGGCGGGTCTATTTTGCTGATCGACTGTATTCGGAGGAAGAGTTGCCAGCAGAATTCAAGCTGTATCTCCCAGTTCAAACAAAAGCAAAATCTGCAATTTGAGCTTGAATTCACTGTTAGGTATATGGACCTTGAAGGTAAATAAAATGAAGGATTTGCCACATTATTGTATAGAAAAAATGAACTTTTATATTGAGTTGTGATCTATTGCACAAGTCTTCTGTTATACAGAAGAATTTCACACTTTCTAGTCTGCATAATGTAATCAAACTTATCACTGTTTTTTTATGTCATGCACTGCTGTTTCATGTAAAAGTTGGCAGGAAAATCACTTGCCATGTAGGAAACTTGTGCATGCAAGATCCTGGGGCTGTTATCCTTGCAAGACATAACATTGCTCACTCTGGTCATATGGTTAATTATGAAACTAAAAATGACAGTGTAAAAGGTGCTTCTGTTGAAAAACAAATACTACAGTAAAACCTCGAGTTTCGGCCGCCCCTAATTTCGGCTGTTTTGAGTTTCGGTCACTTTTTTTCGGCTAAATTTTGTCTTGAGTTTCAAACAGTACCTTGAGTTTCTGCCACCGTACCAGACCTGTCCACCTGCCCGTGCCCACACAAAGCATCACACACATCTGGGTTTGTTTCTCCTCGAACTTAGTGCCAGTAAAACACAAAGAAGGGAAGTAACCCCAGATAGGGCTTTGATACCTAAAATCCTTATGGAGGGGGATTCCCCATCCAAACAATAAGTCCTCCCTCTCTCCTCCTCCCTGTCTTTCATACGCCAACAAGTGTCTTCAATAAAGGTATGTAAATGTGATTTTAAATGTTTAAATGTTTATTTATTTATTTCATTAGTCATTTAAGTACTACAGTGGTACCCCGGTTTACGATGGTCTCCAAACTCGCCCTTTTATGTAAGTTTATTTTTTTAAATGCTTTTGTAAGTGTATTTTTTGGGGTGTAAAAGGACTAGTCTATTTTACATTATTCCTTATGGGGATAAATTCGTTTGGTAATGGCACTTGAACAGCATTCTGGAATGAAAAAATATCGTAAACCGGGGTACCACTGTATATGTATTTACAATTGTTTTGTGTATGTAAAACTATAGTTATTCTTTAAAAAATGTATTTTTTTTTTAAATAATTTTGGGTGTCTGGAATGGATTAATTGGACTTAAATTATTTCTTATGGGAAATATTGCTTTGACTTTTGAACAGTTTGAGTTTTGGCCGAGCTTCTGGAATGGATTACGGCCGAAACTCGAGGTTCCACTGTATAGTCTACTTTTTTTTTTTTTAATCAAGTACTGTAGTGTATTGTCACTTTATGAGCTGTTTAGTAACAAGAGGACATCATTTTCTGTTAACATATTAATAGTTACTCTTAAAATGTGTACAGTAAATTATGAACTCAATATCTGAACTGTTCATGTGTCTGAGAAGCATGTTTAAGTTATGGTAGTTACACTACTGAATGCTGTATGACCCTTGTGGGTTTAGCACTTGATTATAATTATATGTAATGCACTACTGAATTTTGAAATTTTCCTTGTAAAATTAACTATATTAAGTCCTTTTATACTGGACTTTTTCCTACCTTTTTATATCTACTGTATTTGCAAATTCAGCTGTCATTCCATTATCTTTGCTGAAAATATTATTCATTAATGCATTTTCCAGCCTTAATATAACTTTTTCGTCACCGGAAATTTGTCTTTGAAGAGATTATATGGAGTAAGTTGCACTAAGTGCAAAAGACTTTTGAAACAGTGTGTGAAATGTTCTTAAAAAATTCTAAATACAGTGGACCCCCGGATTACGTACTGCTCCAAACTCGAACAATTATGTAAGTGTATTTTCGTAAGTGCTTTTGTAAGTGTATTTTGGGGGTCTAAAGGACTAATCTAATTTACATTATTCCTTATGGGAACAAATTCGTTCGTAACGGCACTTGAACAGCATTCTGGAACAAAATAATGACGTAATCCGGGGGTCCACTGTACTGTACAGGGGGATAAGGATACGTAATTCTAACAAGTGCAGTCATGTGGGAAAGTATAGGAAAAGAGGGCAAATAAAAAATGATAAGAGAAAATACAAAGAGTGAGGAAGAGTAGTTTTGAATGAATACAGCCTCTCCTCACTTAACAATGGAGTTCCGCTCCTAAGACCACGTCAGTAAGCAATTTGTCGCTAAATGAGGAGCATACTATAATGGTAGTGGGTTTGTGTCAACCATCTTTGATATTGTTTTAATGTCACCTTTGCACTATTTATGTTTTTAGTACACTTTTAAATGTTTATACAGTAGTGTACTGTACATATATTGTAATAAACAGAATAGGATGCATATTGGTCAGAGCCCATCGTAAGTCTGAGTTGTCAGTAAACGAGTACGTTGCTAAGTGAGGAGAGGCTGTATTGTGAATGCTTATAGTATAAGTATGAACCAGTGTGATAACATGAGTTCAGGCAAAGACAAGTAGACTACAGATGCTCCTCACTTTACAATGGTTCGACTTACGATATTTCAACTTTATGGTGCAATAAAACTGTAAAACTTTTTTTTTGTACTGTACATTTATTGATAGGATAAACTTGTGTTCATTTATTTACTTTTCAATACTGGTATTTAGTTACAATAATTATTTGTTTATTTACTTAATTAGTGACAGTAGTTATTTACTTATTATATCATTCATAATCGATTTAGATATTTTCAACTTACAATAGGTTTATCAGAACGTAACCCCATTGTAAGTCAAGGAGCACCTCTACTGTACATGACTCAAGTGGAATGTGAGCTATTGTTTCTAATGCTTTTATTATCCACACCAAACTATCCTTTGGCAGTAGCATTCAAAGAATTAAAAAAGTTACCTATAACTTGAAGGCCTTTCCCCCTGTTTCCTCTGATATATATTTTAGTAGCTTTTACAAAATTGCAGCATTTAATTTTTAAACTTTCTTTCCTAAAATTAAATATACAGTGGTACCTAGAGTTTCGAACAACTCCCAACTCGAGCAATTATGTAAGTGTATTATTGTAAGTGCTTTTGTAAGTGTATTTTTGGGGGTTTGAAATGGACTAATCTAATTTACATTATTCTTTATGGGAACAAATTCGTTTGGTAACGTCACTCGAACAGCCTTCTGGAACGAATTATGGCCGAAACTCGAGGTACCACTGTATACAGTGGACCCCCAGTGTTCGTGATGCCCCAAACTCAAACAATTATGTAAGTGTATTTTTGTAAGTGCTTTTGTAAGTGTATATTTGGGGGTCTAAAAGGACTAGTCTAATTTATATTATTCCTTGTGGGAACAAATTCGTTTGGTAACGGCACTTGAACAGCATTCTGGAACGAATAAATTACAAACACAGGGGGTCCACTGACGGCAAAGCAAATGCACACAGGATGTATTTGTTTTCATGTTGAATTAGTCTTAGATTACCCTCCCTTCCCTATAAAATATTTGCTGTAATATCCTTTTTGGCTTTATGAAAAGGTTGCACAGAGGAAATACAGCACAGTTCTATATGCTTAAAATGTAATAAGGGGGAATGCATTACAAACCCCTTTTCCTGATCTAGTAGTGCATTATTTTTTTTTTACTTTATGCAATAGAGCCCCCATATCTGCTGATTTGGTATCTGCAGTGTCAGTTGTCCACAGTTTACTGTGGCCCAAAAATACCTCTTAATTTTGCATAATAATGGCCCCAAAGCACAAAAGTAAGAAGCTGGCAGTTCTTCAAAGCCTAAGAGAAGCCATGAAATGCTTCCCATCAGTGAAAATGTGATAATTATACATTTATTGTGCATAATTTATCAATTAAACTTTATAATAGGTATGTATAGGACTTATATATAGGGTTTGTACTATCCATGGTTTTGGTATCCATGCCAAGTCCTTGGAATGTATTCCCTGCAGATTACAAGGTTCCTACTGTATACATAATGAAATTTTTATCACACCACCTAATCTCCCAAGGTACGGTGATTAAAAAATTAGGAAACACATTCTTTCCTTCAGATGCTGTTTTGCCAGCAGCATACTGTATTTTTTTATTTTTTTCAACAAGTCTGCAGTCTCCCTCCGAGGCAGGGTGACACAAAAAGAAAGAAAATCCCCAAAAAGAAAATACTTTTATCATCATTCAACACTTTCACCTCACTCATACATGATCACTGTCTTTGCAGAGGCACTCAGATACGACAGTTTAGAAGTCCCTCCAAACTGCCAATATCCCAAACCCCTCGTTTCAAGTGCAGACATTGTACTTCCCATTTCCAGGACTCAAGTCCGGTTAACCGGTTTTCCTGAATCCCTTCACTAAATACTATTACCCTGCTCACACTCCAACAGCTCGTTAGGTCCCAAAAACCATTCGTCACCATTCACTCCTATCTAACATGCTTGTTGGAAGTCCAAGCCCCTCGCCCACAAAACCTTCTTTACCCCCTACCTCCAATCTTTTTGAGGATGACCCCTACCCTGCCTTCCTTCCCCTACAGATTTATACGCTCTCCAAGTCATTCTTTGATCCAATCTATCTAAATGACCAAACCACCTCAACAACCCCTCTTCAGCCCTCTGGCTAATACTTTTAGTAACTCCACACCTCCTCCTAATTTCCACACTCCAAATTCTCTGCATAATATTTACACCACACATTGCCCTTAGACAGGACATCTCCACTGCCTCCAGCCACCTCCTCGCTGCAGCATTTACAACCCAAGCTTCACACCCATATAAGAGTGTTGGTACCACTATACTCTCATACATTCCCTTCTTTGCCTCCATGGATAACGTTTTTTGTTTCCACAGATACCGCAACGCACCACTCACCTTTTTTCCTTCATAAATTCTATGGTTAACCTCATCCTTCATAAACCCATCTGCTGACAAGTCATCCCCCAAATATCTGAAAACATTCACTTCTTCCATACTTCCTCTCTTCAATGTGATATCCAATTTTCTTTATCTAAATCGTTTGATACCCTCATCACCTTACTCTTATCTTTGTTCACTTTCAACTTTCTACCTTTACACACTCTCCCAAACTCGTCCACTAACCCTTTTGCAACTTTTCTTTAGAATCTCCCATAAGCACAGTATCATCAGCAAAACGTAACTGTGTCAACTCCCATTTTGTACTTGATTCCCCATAATTTAACCCCACCACTCTCCCCAACACCCTAGCATTTACTTTTACAACCCCATCTATAAATATATTAAACAACCATGGTGACATTACACATCCCTGTCTAAGACCTACTTTTACCGGAAGTAATCTCCCTCTCTCCTACACACCCTAACCTGAGCCTCACTATCCTCATAAAAACTCTTTACAGCCTTCAGTAACTTACTACCTATTCCATACACTTGCAACATTTGCCACATTGCTCCCCTATCCACTATCATATGCCTTTTCTAAATCCATAAATGCAATGAAAACTTCCCTACCTTTATCTAAGATAAGATAAGATTTCTTCGGATTTTTAACCCGGAGGTTAGCCACCCAGGATAACCCAAGAAAGTCAGTGCGTCATCGAGGACTGTCTGTCTTATTTCCATTGGGGGCCTTAATCTTGTCCCCCAGGATTCGACCCACACCAGTCAACTAACACCCAGGTACCTATTTACTGCTAGGTGAACATGACAACAGGTGTAAGGAAACACGTCAAAATGTTTCCTCCCTCCGGGAATCGAACCCGGGCCCTCCGTGTGTGAAGCGAGAGCTCTAGCCACCAGACCACCGGGCCACCTTAAATACTGTTCACATATTTGCTTCAATGTAAACACTTGATCTACACATCCCCTACTCACTCTAAAGCCTCCTTGCTCATCTGCAATCTTACTCTCTGTCTTACCTCAAATTGTTTCAATAATAACCCTACCATACACTTTACCTGGTATACTCAGTAAACTTATTCCCTATAATTTTTACAGTCTCTTTTGTCCCCTTTCCCTTTATATAAGGGAACTATACATCCTCTCTGCCAATCCCTAGGTACCTTCTCCTCTTTCATACTTCTGTATATATTTATCAAATGATGTTGTTCAGTAATTTTTTATGAAACCAATGTTAAACCAAAATCTAAAGAATTTTAGAAAAACTTATTTATGTATCAATTATTAAAATACTGTATGTCTCTGTCTTACAGGCAAGGATTATTTTTATTATAATGGAGATGTGCTAAACCCATACAGCACCAGGGAAGGAATAGGAGGTAATCAGGTTCAATCTAAGGAAAAGGAGATCAGGTCTAGTTTCTTTGATCAAGAGCCCCTTACCAGCATCAAGAAAGTACAGTAATACACAGGCAAGGAGCCACAAACAGTTTTTAATAATCTCTGAACATTAACTTGAAAATAATGAAAATTTGAATTCTTGGAAGGGTGTCAAAACTGTGGATAATAAATTTAAAAAATTGACACTGTACCCTTGTGAACGATTTTGCCATTAACTGTCAGCACTGTACACTTATGCATAAATCATAGTGCCCTCATACTGGCTGAATGACAAATTTGGGTCTAGATAATCATCTGTATGAACTTGATTCAAGTCATAAAGGACTGTAAATGAATAAACAGAAAGATGGATGGGGGGATTAAGCTGTGGTCCTGGTATTGGCAGCTTTACTGCTTCTAATAGGAAAGATTCAGAAACTGTGTCATTGACACCATCTGTGATCCAAACTTACTGACTCCTACAGTTCCAGCAGTCTTCACAGTAAATCTATCCTCACCTCAGAGCCATATAGTCTGTGAACTTGATTTAAGTCAAAATAAATGACTGTAAATAAGCAGAAAAATGGACAGGTGTGTATAGGTCTGCATACTTTGTCTGAAATTCATGAATTTGAGCCTGAGATAAATGTTTGTAAATATGTCACTTGTTCTGCAAATTCTAAACATTATAATATCCTGTTGGTCGGTGCATGTGGGAGATGAAAAACTAATTACCAGCTACTCTGGAACAAACACCTAGCTTGGCTGGGCACCAGAGTATTGTCTGGTCTGGCATGGTGTGTGTAGTACTGTGAACTTTGTCCCAAAGTTCAAATCTCCTACAGCCTCAGATACACCGCCTAGTTTCAGCCAGGTGCCCATACTTATCTTGGGGGTAGGGCTGTCTGGTTGTGTGGCAAAGTACTATGTATACTGTGATGCAGAATGTGCAGGTTCGAATCCTGCTGTGGACGAGAAATAACATTTGTAACTAATTTTACCCCTTTGCGAATTGTTAAGCATTCCACAATCTCTTTTTGAAGTTCATTGCATGTGGCAGGATTTGTTGAAGTAATTTATCACAAGTCTGGTGCTCCAGGTTATGGAATACACCGCCTAGTTTCAGCTAAGCACCCATACTTATCTGGGGTCTTGCTGTGTGGCAAAAGTACTGTGTACTTTGATGCAGAGTGTGCAGGTTTGAATCCTGCTGTAGACTGAGGGGTGGGGATTTTTTTTATTAATATTATTAATACATCGGCCGTCTCCCACCAAAGCAGGGTGGCCCGAAAAAGAAAAACTTTCATCATTCACTCCATCACTGTTTTGCCAGAGGCGCACTTACACTACTGTTATAAAACTGCAATATTAACATCCCTCCTTCAGAGTGCAGACACTGTACTTCCCATCTCCAGGACTCACGTCCGGCCTGCCGGTTTCCCTGAATCCCTTCATGTTACCTTGCTTACACTCCAACAGCACGTCAAGTCCTAAAAACCATTTGTCTCCATTCACTCCTATCAAACATGCTCAAGCATGCTTGCTGGAAGTCCAAGCCCCTCGCACACAAAACCTCCTTTACCCCCTCCCTCCAACCTTTCCTAGACCGACCCCTACCCCACCTTCCCACCACTACAGATTTATACACTCTCGAAGTCATTCTATTTTGTTCCTTCCTCTCTACATGTCCAAACCACCTCAACGACCCCTCCTCAGCCCTCTCGATAATAGTTTTGGTAATCCCGCACCTCCTCCTAATTTCCAAACTACAAATTCTCTGCATTATATTCACACCACACACTTCCCTCAGACATGGCATCTCCACTGCCTTCAGCCTTCTTCTTGTTGCAACATTCACCACCCATGTTTCACACCCATATAAGAGCATTGGTATAACTATACTCTCATACATTCACCTCTTTGCTTCCATGGACAAAGTTCTTTGTCTCCACAGACTCCTAAGTGCACCACTCACTGCTAAATATCTGAATACATTCACCTCCATACTCTCCCTCCAATTTGATACCCAATTTTTCATCACCTAATTTTTTTATCCTCATCACCTTACTCTTTCCTATATTCACTTTTAATTTTCTTTTACATACCCTACCAAACTCATCCACCAACCTCTGCAACTTCTCTTCAGAATCTCCCAAAAGCACAGTGTCATCACAAAGAGCAACTGTGACAACTCCCACTTTGTGTTAGTCTTTACCTTTTAACCCCACACCTGAGCATTCACTTCTTTTACAACACCATCTATAAATATATTGAACAACCATGATGACATCACACATCCTTGTCTAAGGCCTACTTTTACTGGGAAATAATCTCCCTCTCCTACATACTCTAACCTGAGCCTCACTATTTCCGTAAAAACTCGCTGCTTTCAGTAACCTACCTCCAATTCCATACATTTGCAACATCTGCCACATTGCCCCCCATCCACCCTGTCATATGCATTTTCCAAATCCATAAATGCCACAAAAACCTCTTTACCCTTATCTAAATACTGTTCACCTATATGTTTAACTGTAAACACTTAAGTTTACACACCCCCTACCTTTCCTAAAGCTGCCTTGTTTATCTGCTATCTTACTCTTAATTCTTTCAATAACTCTATGCACCTCTGGCAAAACAGTGACAGTGTAAATGATGGCGAAAGGGTTTGTTTTTCTGGTCACCCTGCCTCGGTGGAACACGGCCAGTGTTAAAAAATATGTACATACACATACACAGTCTCTAGACTGTCAATCAGGAACTGATCTATAACATTTTGCTGTATGATGCTTGAAGAATTGTGGAAATTTTCAATCATGACACCACAATTTTTATTTATGATGGTATAAATATACGGAAAGTAGCTAAAAGCCCATATAAGGCGGTTAGTAACTACTAATTTTACTGTAACTACACATTACTGTCCAATTAACTGTCCTTCACTTACCCTAGCTGTATTTACACAAGTGTTGAATGTGTTAGTGATTGATATTAGTGTGGAAAGTATAGCAAATAAACAAAAAACTGTAGTGATAATCTTGTGGCACTGCCACAATAAATGTTTGTGTTTGAAGTTCAGGGGGCCACCACAGTTTACACCATTTATATTCATATTATCACCAGTGGAGTCAGAAAAACCAACAAATGTGATTAAATTAGTTGTTTTCTGCATACCAGTCAATACAAGCAGTGGTTTCATATTCTTTGCATCATCAGGGCTACAATACGAGACTCCAAAATTTATATCTTTCAGCTTCCTTCCATTTAAAATATCAGAGTTATTAGCAGAAACTAAATATGTATGTGAATACAGTATCTTGTGCATCAATTCAGTTGTTAAACTTTGTGAAAATAAACGACACATATTCTGGGTTCACAGGAACTACACCAGTCTATGAGAGCGACTCCCGTATATCTGCTTTTCTTCCTTTGCATAATAATCTTTAAAAAATAAAAGGAGCCTGGATGTAATGTGTACGTACATAATACCTAATTCATGTGCATTTGTGCATCAGTTTCCTCTTTAAGGGGGGCTCCTTGACGAGGTAAAGAGGCTATCGGTGTGAGGAATTGGACCTCTTTGTCTTCTTCCTCAGACCGAACCTAATTATCCCCAATCCCCCCTCCCCTTTCCCATCTTCCCTTTTCCCTTTCCTCCTCCTCCTCATCCCTCCCTTATTCCCTTCCCATTTTTACCCTGTGAGCTTCTCTTCACGGGCATTCTGGTTCCTAGGTAGGGGGAAGGGTACCGTGGTCCATCCCATTCCGTTGAGGTTCTTGGCGGTGGTGTAGTTTGCCGTGGAATCTGGATCGCCTGGGGATGTCCTGATCCCTCTCCGGTCTCCCGGGGGGTGGCTTTGGGTATCTTTCGGGAGACAGGTGTATCTCTGGAGGCCACCATTCGGATTCCGGGGGTGGTGGTCGAAGGAGGTATGCTTTGTGGCGGGTATCTGGCTGCCCTCTCTTTTGTCAGCCGAGGTGGCTCGGTGGATGTGAGGTTGCTATCCCGGATTGCTGGTTTACTGGCATGAAGGGTAGGGTATGCACGGGTTCCATGCAGCATCTGCACTACTTGCGGTGTTGAGGTCCTCTTGGGCGCGGAGGTTTACGCCGCTTTCATTCCTCCTAGGAGCTATTCCTCCACGTTCCCCCTTTTTTATTCTTTTTTTTATTTTTATTTTCTTTTTCTTTTTTTTCTTAAAAACAAAAAGAAAGAAGTAACCTAACCATGGCCGACCCAATCCATGAACCTACTACCCCGGGCCCTTCCTGATATCGCACCCAGTTCTGACCCTACCTCGTTAATGGTGCCAGTTCGTCACCTGCTTCAGGTACCGGGGTTCCGACCGCCCTTTGACACGTCTGACCTTCGCTCTTCTCTGACCTTGATTCCGGCTTCTCCTCTACGGTGCGGCAATTTCGGATTGCTCGCCCCTCCCTCGGTCCGCCTCTGGTCCCACATCAAAACGACCAAGACCCTTACATGACGATTCGACTCTTCATTCTCATTCATCTCAGAAACGACCTGCTCGTCACACACTCCCCTTAAACACTTTGTTTCACACTACTCAATGGACAAAGTTTTTTACTCCAAGACCGACTTCTACTTCCTATCTTTCCGATCATAGTATTGGTAAGGCTCTCCTACGCCATGTAGGTAAAGATATCTCATTTCACACTCTCAAGAGCGGCACTTGCATCATCACGGTCCAGAATGCTGGCCAAGCTCGCGATCTTTCTCTCCTTACGACCATAGATACTATTCCTATCACTATTGACAAATATCATTCTCTCAATTTTGTAGTGGTTCTGTTATTTTACCCCCACCATTGTCCAACGGAATTTCCAGACATGTGGTGGTGACATTTGGAGCAGCTCGAGCTCCAAGAGCTCCCTATCCTCAAAGTTGACAAGTTTTGTCCTCCCTGCCAATAAGCGAAGACGTTATCCTTGCAATATAGCTTGTTTAACATTTGACTGCCATGAACTTCCGCCTTCGGTCTACATTGCAGGTCACCGTTCGT
>WNWK01037263.1:17500-18621 GCA_009830355.1 Cherax destructor | reverse complement strand
CCATCCTTCACTACCCTCACCATCCTCACCACCTTCCCATCCTCCCCAACTTCACTACCCTCATTCCCCCTCATTCCCTCACCCCCCCTTCCCTTTCCCCTCCCATCATTACTCCCCCTACCATCCTTACTACCCTCATTTCCCCTCCTACCCCTCCCACCCTCATACCCTCACCACCTTCACTACCCCTACCACCCTTCCATCCCCCCTATCCTTCACTCCCCCTCCCCCAACTACCCCTCCCACCCTTCACTATCCTCATACCCTCCCTCCCCCTATCCCTCCCACCCTAAACCCCCTCCCCCCACCCTCACACCCTCCCACCCTCACTACCCTCCCAACCTTACTACCCCTCCCATCCTTCACTCCCCCTCACCCCTCCCACCCTTCCCACCCCTCACCCCCTCCCCCCTCATATCCCCCCACCCTCACTATTCACTATCCCTCACCATCCCTCACTATCCTCACTATCCCTCACCATCCTTCACTATCCTCACCATCCTCACTATCCTCACCATCCTCTCATCCTCACCATCCTCACTATCCTCACTATCTCTTCATCCATCCTCACTATCCTCACTATCCCTCACCACCCACATCATCCCACACATAGCTCACTATCCTCACTATCCTCACCATCCTTCACATCCTCCATCCCTCACTATCCCTCACCATCCTTCACTATCCCTCACCATCCCTCACTATCCCTCACCACCCACATCCTCACATCCTCACTATCCTCACCATCCTTCACTATCCCTCTCATCCCTCACTATCCTCACATAACCCACACTAACCCACAATCCTCACTATCCCTCACCATCCATCACTATCCCTCACCAACAACCATCCAACATCCCTCACTATCCCTCACCATCCTCACTATCCTCACCATCCTTCACTATCCCTCACCATCCTCACTATCCTCACCAACCCACCATCACACATCCCTCACTATCCCTCACCATCCCGCCCCGAAGGTTCAACAATTATATAACAATTAAAATAATTAGTTTCATTAACAGACTGATATTGTTATTCTTGTTATTTCACAGTTTTCTCAGAGTTTAATCAATTAAGTTTTATTGTCTTTATTACAAGCAGAATGATGTGTGTGTGTG
>WNWK01037263.1:0-10000 GCA_009830355.1 Cherax destructor | reverse complement strand
CTATAAATATATTGAACAACCACGGTGACATCACACATCCTTGTCTAAGGCCCACTTTTACTGGGAAATAGTCCCCATCCCTCCTACACACTCTAACCTGAGCCTCACTATCCTCATAAAAACTCTTCACTGCTTTCAGTAACCTACCTCCTATTCCATACACCTGCAACATCTGCCACATTGCCCCCCTATCCACCCTATCATACGCCTTTTCCTAATCCATAAATGCCACAAAACCTCTTTACCCTTATCCAAATACTGTTCACCTATATGTTTCACTGTAAACACTTGGTCTACACACCCCCTACCTTCCCTAAAGCCCCCTTGTTCATCTGCTATCCTGCTTTCTGTCTTACTCTTAATTCTTTCAATAATAACTCTACCATACACTTTATCAGGTACACTCAACAGACTTATTCCCTATAATTTTTGCACTCTCTTTTGTCCCCTTTGCCTTTATACAAAGGAACAATACACGCTCTCTGCCAATCCCTAGGTACCTTACCCTCTTCCATACATTTATTAAATAATAGCACCAACCACTCCAAAACTATATCCCCACCTGCTTTTAACATTTCTATCTTTATCCCATCAATCCCAGCTGCCTTACCCCCTTTCATTCTACTCACTGCCTCACGAACTTCCCCCACACTCACAACTGGCTCTTCCACACTCCTACAAGATGTTATTCCTCCTTGCCCTATACACGAAATCACAGCTTCCCTGTCTTCATCAACATTTAACAACTCCTCAAAATATTCCCTCCATCTTCCCGATACCTCTAACTCTCCATTTAATAACTCTCCTCTCCTATTTTTAACTGTCAAATCCATTTGTTCCCTAGGCTTCCTCAACTTATTAATCTCACTCCAAAACTTTTTCTTATTTTCAACAAAATTTGTTGATAACATCTCACCCACTCTCTCATTTGCTCTCTTTTTACATTGCTTCACCACTATCTTAACCTCTCTTTTTCTTTCCATATACTCTTCCCTCCTTGCATCACTTCTACCTCTCATATGCTAACTTTTTCTCCCTTACTACTCTCTTTACATCATCATTCCACCAATCGCTCTTCTTCCCTCCTGCACCCACTCGCCTGTAACCACAAACTTCTGATGAACACTCTAACATTACATTTTTAAATCTACCCCATACATCTTTGACCCCATTGCCTACACTATCACTGGCACATCTATCCTCCAAAATTTGTTTATATCTTACCCTAACTGCCTCCTCTTTTAGTTTATAAACCTTCACCTCTCTCTTACTTACTGCTTCTATTTTCCTTGTATCCCATCTACCTTTTACTCCCACTGTAGCTATAACTAAAAAGTGATCTGATATATCTGTGGCCCCTCTATAAACATGTACATCCTGAAGTCTACTCAACAGTCTTTTATCTACCAATACGTAGTCCAACAAACTACTGTCATTTCGCCCTACATCATATCTCGTATACTTATTTATCCTCTTTTTCTTAAAATATGTATTACCTATAACTAAACCCCTTTCTATACAAAGTTCAATCAAAGGGCTCCCATTATCATTTACACCTGGCACCCCAAACTTACATACCACACCCTCTCTACATGTTTCTCCTACTTTAGCATTTAGGTCCCCTACCACAATTACTCTCTCACTTGGTTCAAAAGTTCCTATACATTCGCTTAACATCTCCCAAAAACTCTCTCTCTCCTCTACACTTCTCTCTTCTCCAGGTGCATACGCACTTATTATGACCCACTTTTCGCATCCGACCCTTATTTTAATCCACATAATCCTTGAATTTACACATTTATATTCCCTCTTCTCCTTCCATAACTGATCCTTCAACATTATTGCTACCCCTTCCTTAGCTCTAACTCTCTCAGATACTCCTGACTTAATCCCATTTATTTATCCCCACTGAAACTCGACTACCCCCTTCAGCTTTGTTTCGCTTAGGGCCAGGACATCCAACTTCTTTTCATTCATAACATCAGCAATCATCTCTTTCTTATCATCCGCACTACATTCACGCTCATTCAAACAACCCAGTTTTATAAAGTTTTTCTTCTTCTCTTTTTCAGTAAATGTGTACAGGAGAAGAGGTAACTAGCCCATTGCTCCCGGCATTTTAGTCGCCTCATACGACACGCATGGCTTACGGAGGAAAGATTCTTTTCCACTTCCCAATGGACAATAGAGAAAAAATAAAGAACAAGAGCTATCAAGAAAAAGAAGAAAAACCTTCTTACCTGTGCATATTCGTTTCTTGCTCTTCGGCTAATCTCTTTATTTTCCTGGGTCCTTTGTCTTCTGTACTTTTTCCATTCTCTAGTTCACTTAGTTTTTACCTCCCTACACCTTTGGGTGAACCAAAGGCTCATTCTGGTCTTCCGATTACTTCTGTTTCCCTTGGAAACAAACCTCTCCTCTACCTCCTTACATTTTGTTGTCACATAGTCCATCATTTCTTTTACTGGTTTTCCTGCCAATTCTCTCTCCCACTGAACATTTTGCAGGAACTTCCTCATGCCTGTGTAGTCTTCCCTTTTGTAGTTTGGTCTTTCCCGTCTTATTCCTGCTACCCTCTCCACCTTGTAGCTCAACTAAGTAATGAAAGCACAGAACCACGTGATCACTAGCTCCAAGGGGCCTTTCGTACTTGATATACTCGATGTCCGAACTACTCAAGGTGAATACTAGGTCCAGTCTAGTGTCTCTAACATGTTGATGCATGGGGTTTTCCAGTACCACATCCATCATCTTGGCTCTCCATGTTTCAGGACCCCCATGGGGCTCCAGGTTTTTCCAGTCAATCTCCTTGTGATTAAAATCACCCATAGCTAGTAACTTGTGTGTGTGTGTGTGTGTGTGTGTGTGTGTGTCTGTGTCTGTGTGTCTGTGTATGTGTGTCTGTGTCTGTGTGTCTGTGTCTGTTTGTCTGTGTCTGTGTCTTTAGAACACACGTGTGCGTGTACTTAGTACACATGTGTGTTTATTTATTACACAAGTGCGTTTATTTGGTACACATGTGCACGTTTATTTACTAGACGTGTGTGTTGAATTACCACACAATACGTACATAATAAATTCCTCGGTTCCTCCATCATGTGTACCCATGAATGCAATGTGTACACATAAATAAACTATGTGTACACATGGATAAACCAAGTGTACACATGATGGACGGCATAGGGATTTGCTGTGTACGTTTTGTGCGCTAACAAAACACACATGTACACCAATTAAACTCACACATGTGCATTAATATTACCATTCGTAGAAAATCAGAGATAGAGATAGAGTTAGAGATATAGATTGAGAGAGAGAGATATATACAGACAGGAATAGAGATAGATAGATAGACAGGAATAGAGATTCACAGAGAGACAAAAGAAAAGAGAGAGAGAGAGAGAGAGAGAGAGAGAGAGAGAGAGAGAGAGAGAGAGAGAGAGAGAGAGAGAGACTGAGAGACAGACAGAGATAGAGATAAAACAAAACAAAAATCGAAAAATCTTTCAATGTTACTATTTTTGTAAACATAGACATAGAAAAAGGGGGACGGGGAGGGAGAGAGGGTGGGGGAGGGGAGGGGAACGGGGGTAAGGGGGTGAGGGTGTTCGTAGTGTGTGTTTGTCATCAGTTGTAAAACCAAGTTGTTTGTTTTCATTAGAGGATGTTTTATGTGTGTTTGTACCAGTGTGTTTGTTCCTACTTGAATTTTTTGTGTATTTGTGTGTTTCTAAATGCCTGTTTTTGTGTTTGTGCGTGTGTGTGTTATTACGTGCGTATGACCTTGTGTTGACTATGTGCCAGGGCTTTGCCCTTTTGATTCCTAGCTCTCGGCCCCTCCTGCTAGCTATGCTGATTCCTGACCTCCGAGGACGCGATCGTACCTTGCTCTTCAAGCTGTGTATAGTGTTTGCCTTCCAATGTCCGCTCTGAGAGTCCTCGGGTGCACATTCCGTACTCCACCAGTTGAGAAGCTCCACGTAGAGCCTGGTGAGCTTTCCCTGGGTCTCCGCCGCGAGGAGCTCAGCATCTCCTACCTGTGTTAGGCCCACCTGCACAGTAGGCTTCTTCAGTCAGATACGGAGGCAGCAGGTATAGTAGTGAACTGAAGATGATGTAATCAGTCCATCAATTTTGAAGAAGTAGTATTTCGGGTGGTCAGTCCCTCAGCCGCCTGGAGGAGAGTTCAGCTCCTGGTCTGGAACCATATGAAGCTGCAGCGTGAGCGGAGGGAAGACAGGAGAAGCTGTCTCCTGGTCCTGCTCTTGGGGGAACTTTGCTGTTTACTGTAAACTGTAACCTGTGTGTGTACTGTAACCTGTGTGTGTACTGTAACCTGTGTGTGTACTGTAACCTGTGTGTGTACTGTTTATGTTCGTTGCTTCTAGGCTCCGATAATTGTGTTCTTGCTTTGATTGTGAGTTATGTATCTTATTTTGACATGACTGTGAGGGTGAGTGACCTACGAGGTCAAAGTAATGTGTAACTGTTACAACTATTGCTGCTACCATCGCTCCAAGGCTGAATAATTACTTCCTAGCATCACTATCTCGTCTTAGCCCTCAGCTACTGTAAATTTATATGTCCTCCGTTTCCCTATATATATATATATATATATATATATATATATATATATATATATATATATATATATATATATATTATATATATATTTAATTATTTATTTATTTATTTATTAAGGCCGCGTTTCGCCCTCAAGGAGTGCTGGCACAGCTCCCAGCGAGAGAAACATCCTCAAGGTGGTAATGAAACGTTGTAGATGCGTAGGGTTATATCAGCAGATCCTGGGTATATAAACACCAATCATACCAAGCATACTATTCATACTAATACCAATAATACCACTGATACCAATCACCACTGGTAGTTGAAGTTGTAGAAGTAGTGGCAGCAGTATAAGTAGTAGTAGCAACATTCGTGGTATTAGTAGCCGTAGTATTAGTAGTAGTAGTAGTAGTAGTAGTAGTAGTAGTAGTAGTAGTAGCAGCAGCAGAACAACAACAGCAGCAGCAGCAACAACAACAACAGCAGCAGCAGTCGTTGTGAGAGAGATTTCTGCATTTTTTAATATGAGTCCATCTGTCCCTGGAAGAGGATCAGTGGCAGTCACAGACAGTATTAGAGTTCTCTCTCTCTCTCTCTCTCTCTCTCTCTCTCTCTCTCTCTCTCTCTCTCTCTCTCTCTCTCTCTCTCTCTCTCTCTCTCTCTCTCTCTCTCTCTCTCTCTCTCTCTCTCTCTCTCTCTCTCTCTCTCACTGAGCAAGTCGATACTTCAGCACATTTATCTACTACACAATTAACCAATTAATAGTTTGTGTTTGTTATTTTTACACAAATTCGCCTCAGTTTCCTTATAATTTCAGTGTCTGTTTTCAAATTTGCACATTTTCTTATTTCTTGTGTATTTGTTGTCGTTCTACGTGGGGGTCAGTGTAGGTCCGTGGCTTGGCACTGTGTTGCTGCCTGGTAATGCCACCTGTGTTCGCAAGGTCGACGAATCCAGCAAAACTGGGGATGAATTCGCCTTTGTGGAGACGAAATTAGCAAGCTGAGAGCCTTTTAATTGAATGTACACACACACACACACACACACACACACACACGCACGCACACACACGCACACACACACGCACACACACACACACACTCACACAACAATAACAAAAACAATTAACTGACGTATTTGTCCAACAAATACATTTGTCTACTGGACACAGCATAAAAAAAAGGTGACACTTTAGGTCTGAGAGCCATTAATCCAGGTGACACATCAAAGTGACACGTTAATGACGGTGTCACATTAGTCTCTGACACACGTCTTACTCCTCACCGACTGACACTTCGCTCCATCCTCCTCCTGACACAAGAGTTTTCCAGAGTTATTAATCTTAGAGTTATTAACCGGTGCATTATTTTAACATATGTAGTAATGTAAACAGGTGTGTGATGTTTTGCAGGTGCCACACCGGTGTTACATCACTGCCACACCGGTGTCACATCACTGCCACACCGGTGTCACATCACTGCCACACCGGTGTCACATCACTGCCACACCGGTGTCACAACACTGCCACACCGGTGTCACATCACTGCCACACCGGTGTCACATCACTGCCACACCGGTGTCACATCACTGCCACACCGGTGTCACATCACTGCCACACCGGTGTCACATCACTGCCACACCGGTGTCACATCACTGCCAAACCAGTGTCACATCATTGCCACACCGATGTCACAACACTGCCACACCGGTGTCACATCACTGCCACACCAGTGTCACATCACTGCCACACCGGTGTCACATCACTGCCAAACCAGTGTCACATAACTGCCACACCAGTGTCACATCACTGCCACACCAGTGTCACATCACTGCCACACCAGTGTCACATCACTGCCACACCAGTGTCACATAACTGCCACACCGGTGTCACATCACTGCCACACCAGTGTCACATCACTGCCACACCAGTGTCACACCAGAGCTGACCTGAAGTCTACCTACCTAGAGAGGGCTCCCAGTATCACCGAACCCGTTGCCCGGTCTCAGACCAGACCGCCTTATAGATCAAAGCCTGATCAACCAAACTGGTACTGCTGGCTGCATGCAGTCTAACGTACGAACTACAGCCTGGCTGATCAGCAAGTGACTTTACAAACAGTGCCACGAACTTCAAACGTTCCCAGTAATTAAGGTGCTTGACTGAATGGAAAAATGGACACAAATACAGTACCTTGCAATCCTTTATTGACTACGTTTCGCCCACACAGTGAACTTTATCAAGTCACAAACAGATCTACCTGAGCAGAGAGTACGTGAATGAAGGTAATACACGCAGTGAAGGTTCTCTCTACACTCTATACATCTGCAATTTCGCCTGCCTTAAAAGGGGAAGTTAGTGTATAACAGAATTCCAGCCTGGAGAGAACAAGTGACTTAAAGAGGATCATCATTAGCTTGGAATTCCTTATTTTGAAGGTTCTCATTATCCATCCTGTCATTTTCCTCGTAGTTGTGATAATGACATTGTTGTGATTCTTGAAGGTGAGATCCTCTGACATTTTCACTTGTTATGTCCCTCACATTAGTTTGGCTCTATTTGTGGTTTGAATCTATTTTATACTTCATTCTAACTTTTATTTCCTTAAATTTTCCATAAAGAAGCTAACTGAAATTTATCGTCATTGGCCCACTAGAAGACTTTCTTTATATCAGCTTGGAGATTTGAGGTGTCCTCGATGGGCGACACTCATGAAAATTCCAGTATCGTCTGTAAAGGATGATACTGTGCTATGAGGATTAGGAAAGGATGGGGGCGAGTACTGTGCCTTGTGGAACAGAACTTTCATTGAGGCAGCCTCTGACTTAACTTTGTTTACCATTACTCTCTGTGTTCTCTTATATAGAAAGTTAAAGATCCATCTGCCCACTTTTCCAGTTATTCTTTTTGAACACATTTTATGTGCCAATACACCATGGCTGGTCGAAGGCTTTGTGAAGTCTGTGTATACTACATCTGCATTATGTTTGACTTCCAGTGCATCCAAAACCATGTCATAGTGGTCCAGTAGTTGTGAGAGGCAGGAGCGACCACCCAATACCATGTTATGGTGGTCCAGTAGTTTGAGAGGCGGGAGCGACCATACGGACCATGTCATAGTGGTCCACTAGTTGCGAGAGACAGGAGCGACCATCCAAGACCATGTCATAGTGGTCTAGTAGTTGTGAGGGCAGGAGCGACCATCCAAGACCATGTCATAGTGGTCTAGTGGTTGTGAGGCAGGACGACCATCCAAGACCATGTCATAGTGGTCTTTTAGTTGGAGAGGCAGGAGCGACCATCCCAGACCTTGTCATAGTGGCCCAGTAGTTGTGAGAGGCAGGAGCGACCATCCAAGACCATGTCATAGTGGTCTAGTGGTTGTGAGAGGCAGGAGCGACCACCCAAGACCATGTCATAGTGGTCTAGTGGTTGTGAGAGACGGGAGCGACCATCCAAGACCATGTCATAGTGGTCTATAGTTGTGAGAGGCAGGAGCGACCATCCAAGACCATGTCATAGTGGTCTAGTGGTTGTGAGAGGCAGGAGCGACCATCCAAGACCATGTCATAGTGGTCTAGTGGTTGTGAGAGACAGGAGCGACCATCCAAGACCATGTCTATGGTCTGTAGTTGTGAGAGGCAGGAGCGACCATCCAAGACCATGTCATAGTGGTCTAGTAGTTGTGAGAGGCAGGAGGACCTGCTCTAAATCCATGTTCCCCTGGGTTGTACAGTTGTTGGGAATGCACGTGGTTAGTGATCATGCTTCTTAACCTTTCAAAGATTTTAATATTGAGGGACCATTGTGTTATTAGGCTATAGTTTCTTGGTGTTGTTTTGCTGCTATTTTTGTGGAGTGGTGCTATATCCACTGTGTTCAACCACTGTGGGATGCTCCACGTGTAAAACCCCCTCTCCATGGAATATTTATGGCACGAGAAAGGGGTTCCTTGCAGTTCTTGATGAACACGGAGTTCCATGAGTCTGGGCCAGGGGCAGAGTGCCCGTGTGTGTTGTCAATGGATTTCTAAAAGCTAAGTGGGGGTTCAGAACACAGAGTCATAGTAAGACTTCACTGCTCCGCTTATTACCTTGCTGCCATCTGTGAAGTTCCATCTTGCTTTAGCAAGTGCCCCACCGTGACGTCGTGCCACATCAAGCCTACATCAGTGCCACACAAGTGTCACACTACTGTCAGATCAGTTCCATATTAGTGCTACATTAGTACCACACCAGTGTCACACCAGTGCCACACCAGTGCCACACTAGTGTCCACCAGTGCCACACTAGTGCCAGCTAGGGCCACATTAGTGCCACACCAGTGCCACAGTGGTACCACACCAGTGCCACACCAGCACCACCTAATGCCACACCAGTGCCACACTAGTGCCACACCAGTGCCACACTAGCGCTACACCAGTGCCACATTAGTCCACACCAGTGCCACACCAGCGCCCCACCAGTGCCACACCAGCGCCACACCAGTGCCACACAGTGCCACATTAGTGCCACACCAGTGCCACACCAGTGCCACTTTACCATAAAGTTGCTTGGCCGTGGCTCTCACTGGCACTCCCTCCTCTTCCCTCCCTCCCTCCCTACCTTTCTCTACATTGGTGCGTCCTCTCTGTGATGCGCTATTCGTTTATGCTGCGCTGTTCCTGCTGTTCCTGCTGTTCCTGCTGTTCCTGCTGTTCCTGCTGTTAGCCTTCTAATGATTACGTAATTTACTGCTCCTGATACTGTTGCTGCTGCTGCTGTTTTGCTACTGCTGTTACTGTTATTGCTGCAGTTATTGCTGCTACTGCTGTTACAGTTGCTGATGTTTCTGCTGCTGCTGCTGTTACTGCTGCCGCTGCTTCTGCTGTTACTGTTACTGCCACTGTTGCTGTTCTTGCTCCTGCTACTTATTCTTTCTGTATTGCTGCCTCTCTTCGGCTGTGTTTATGCGTATTCTATCGTTTTTATAATTTTATCTTTTCCCCCGCTGAATTCTGCTGCATAACCCGTAACTATTTAACTTTCTGTATCCTGTTGTAACTCTGCTGTATCCCCGCTGTATTCCAGTTGTATCCCTTTTATGCCTGCTTATTCCAGTTGAATCCCTTTATTCCTTTCCCTCTGCATTCCTGCTGTATTCCTGCTGTACCCTCTGTATTTCTGCTTATCCCAGCTGTATCCCCCTTATTCCTAGGCAAATAATGGTTATTTCCCTCTCCTCCCCTTTCCCCCCCCCACCCTCTCCTCTTCCCTCTGTCCCCCCCCCCTTCCCCCCTTAACAGCATTAAACTAACGTGGATTTTCCCCCCCCATTTTTTTTTTTTTTTTTTTTTTTTTTTTTTTTTTTCTCTTTTCTATCTATCTATCTATCTTCTATCTATCTATCTCAAACACAAATTTCATTAACTCTTCTTTTATCTTACCCCAACTTTTC
>WNWK01037262.1:0-18621 GCA_009830355.1 Cherax destructor | reverse complement strand
TCCATCTATATAATATATATGTCGTGTCGATTAGGTAAAACTTGCGATTTTGGCTTAAATAGCAACGCTCACTTGCCATATAAGACAATCGAAAATTTGTGTATGCAATAATTTCGCAAAAATCATTCTGAACATAACGAAAAAAATATGTTTCATTGTGTTTGTTTATTATTAAATTAATGTTAACGTATCTAAAATATATTTAGTTGGGTTAGGCTAAATTAAATTGCGCTTGTTGTAATAGGGTTAGGTAGGTTTCAAAGTTTCTCTTGGTACAAAATTATAAATTTATATGAACGTAAATGAAAAAAGTATGTCTTTAAACGTATAGAGAAAATTTAGAAAGCTTAATTTAAATGAGTTCTTGCTAATTGACCAGTTTTACCTAATCGTAGACAGTGTATAGTATATGTATATATATATATATATATATATATATATATATGATATATAGACAGTGGTGTAGGGACCAGGTGGTGCAGGACCAGTGGTGCTAGGGACCAGGTGGTTGGACCGGTGGTGCTAGACCAGGTGGTGCAGACCAGGTGGTGCTAGGACCAGGTGGTGCTAGACCAGGTGGTGCTAGGGACCAGGTGGTGCTAGGGACCAGGTGGTGCTAGACCAGGTGGTGCTAGACCAGGTGGTGCTAGGGACCAGGTGGTGCTAGGGACCAGGTGGTGCTAGGACCTGGGTGCTAGGGACCAGGTGGTGCTAGGGACCAGGTGGTGCTAGGACCAGGTGGTGCTGGGGACCAGGTGGTGCTAGGACCAGGTGGTGCTAGGACCAGGTGGTGCTAGGGACCAGGTGGTGCTAGGACCAGGTGGTGCTAGGGACCAGGTGGTGCTAGGGACCAGGTGGTGCTAGGGACCAGGTGGTGCTAGGACCAGGTGGTGCTAGGGACCAGTGGTGCCAGGTCAGGGTGCTAGGGACCAGGTGGTGCTAGGGACCAGGTGGTGCTAGGGACCAGGTGGTGCTAGGGACCAGGTGGTGCTAGGACCAGGTGGTGCTAGGACCAGGTGGTGCTAGGGACCAGTGTGAGTGCTAGGATCAAGTGGTGCCAGGTCCCAGATGGTGCTGAGGCGCAGCTGGTGCTGTGGTTGACTTCTGTCAGCTGCACCATTGTTAGAAACTCTTGTTAAAAGTATTTTTGTTAAAAATACTTTTGCTAGAAACTTTTTGTTATAATCACTTTGGTTAGAAATGTTTGTTTGAAACCCTTGACAAAAATAACTATTTTCTCAAACACTTATTTGAAAAACTTTGCTAGAAATCCTTTCCGCCAAAATAACTTTCCGCGAAAATCGTTTCCGCGAAAATCACTTTCCGCGAAAATCACTTTCCGCGAAAATCACTTTCCGCGAAAATCACTTTCGCAAAGAAAATCACTTTCGCTAAAATCACTTTCGCTAAAATCACTTTCGCTAAAATCACTTTCGTTAAAATCATTTTCGTTAAAATCACTTTCGTTAAAATCACTTTCGTTAAAATCACTTTCGTTAAAATCATTTCGTTAAAATCACTTTCGTTAAAATCACTTTCGCTAAAAATACTTTCGCTAAAAACACTTTCGCTAAAAACACTTTCGTTAGAAACACTTTTACAAGAATACATTTGCAAGCAACACTTGTCCGCATCATTTTTGACCACACTTGCTTCTGCAACACGGTTGGTCTGCAACATTGTTGTGTCCACACAATTTTAGTCAGCAACACTTTAGTATGCAACACTTAAGTCCGCAACACTAGTAGGCAAAACTAGCTTAAAGTTGTTTAGCCATCAACATCTACTTTATGAACACTTGAGAGTGAATATGAACACTTGAGAGTGATGAACACTTGAGAGTGAATATGAACACTTGGAGTGAATATGAACACTTGAGAGTGAATATGAACACTTGAGAGTGAATATGAACACTTGAGTGAATATGAACACTTGAGAGTGAATATTAACACTTGAGAGTGAATATGAACACATGAGAGTGAATATGAACACTTGAGTGAATATGAACACTTGGAGTGAATATGAACACTTGAGTGAATATGAACACTTGAAGTGAATATGAACACTTGAGAGTGAATATAACACTTGAGAGTGAATATGAACACTTGAGTGAATATGAACACTTGAGATGAATATGAACACTTGAGAGTGAATATGAACACTTGAGGTGAATATGAACACTTGAGTGAATATAACACTTGAGTGAATATGAACCTGAGTGAATATGCGCATGTGAATATAAAGCGAGATGATATGAACACTTGAGAGTGAATATAACACTTGAGTGAATATAAACGCGAGTGAATAAAACGCGAGTGAATATGAACACTGAGAGTGAATATGAACACTTGAGAGTGAATATGAACACTTGAGTGAATATAACACTTGAGAGTGAATATGAACAGACTAAAGTTTTGAACAGTTATAAAAATTAGATTATAGACATCAGTGTTTTGATATAAATGTTAACACAGAACTCACCATCATCATTGATTGTTATTATTATTTTAGTTGTTATTATTATTATTGATTGTTATTATTACATTCATGACGGAGTGCTGAACCCGTAGGGACTACACAGCGTCTGAGGGAATAAGAGACATTTAAGGCAGGTGTAATTTCTTGTATTAAGAGCCATTGAGCAGCATCAAGGAAGGTCCCTTGAGGGTAGAATATTGATGAAGCACTTCCCACTATCTCACTCACGCCTCATCAACACCTTAACTACCCGAATAACTAAGTGCCTCATCAACACCTTAACTACCCGAATAACTAAGTGCCTCATCAACACCTTAACTACCCGAATAACTAAGTGATTAACGCTTATTGGTTAGTTACTTGCTGCATTAGTGGTTGTTAATATGTCACCTTCACACCACCAGTCAATGTTGCTTTAATTAACCACTAAAGCGATAATTAACTTTGTGTGCTACACTGAGATACACATCTCAAGGTTTATATAGGCGCATACACACACCTCCCGGTGTATATTATTTTGCTTGTTAGACCTGAAGGCTGGTTGAGCCTCGTTCACTTCATGCAACTCAGACACTGAACACTTCAAGCTCACAAAAGTTCTGCTTCGGGAAACTTGACCAACCAGAGACCTCCAACACTTTCTTGACATATGTTGCCTATTAAAAGTGTTAATAAACATTAGTCATACTTAGAATTCATGTATTTACACTACGTGACTAGATCATAACACGCAATTTGCAACGTGACAGATGATTTTGTGGATTATTGCAGAGTAATATAATCCTTGTACCAAAAAAAAACATCAGTGTCTTCTGTTTTCAACCATTGTAGTTAAACTTTGATAAATAAAATTAAGTTTCGTTATTAATTGTTACTCTGATCATTTTCCCAGTTAATAAAGTGTTTATTTTTGGGTTTTTTGTGAGAGGAAAGGTCGGGCAAACCCGATAAATTACTGGCAACTATTTTGACTGAAAGATAACTGAAGTTAAATACATTTATCATATTACTTTTACACTTCATAAATTATTTATCATTCAGAAAACTCAGCAGGTGATAATGGTAGAGTGTAAACAACTAATATTTTTAAATATCATGGTGTCCCGTAGTTCGGTTGGTAACGCACTCAGCTGGCACATTGAGGTCCATGGTTCGATCCCCGGTAGGGGTGGAAACACTTGGGCGTGTTTCCTAAAGATACCTGCTGTCTCTATTTATCTAGCAGTAAATAGGTACCTGGGCGTTAGCCGACTGGTATGGGTCGCATCCTGGGGGGACAAAATTATCCTAATTTGCCCGAAATGCTCTGCATAACCAGGGGCTTTCTATACTTTGATTCTTAATTCTTCGGGTGCATGTATGAACGTTTGTCAACTGTTTAATATGTGTGTCTATGTATGTGTGTCAACTGTTTAATATGTGTGTCTATGAACGTTTCTCAACTGTTTAATATGTGAATATGTGTGTCTATGTATGTGTGTCAACTGTTTAATATGTGTGTCTATGTACGTGTGTCAACTATTTAATATGTGTGTCTATGTACGTGTGTCAACTGTTTAATATGTGTGTCTATGTACGTGTGTCAACTTTTTACCATTGTATGTACGTTAGTCAAGACTTCATGTACATGCATGTAGTGTATCATGTGTGTATAGGTCATGTTACAGTGAGAATATCTGGCAGCATTATGAAGGTCATGTCTGGTACTTGTCACCATTACCACCATCACCACAAAATCTTTGTTATCAAAACAAATACCATTAGTACCAATACAATCACAACTCTCATCACTACCACAACTACCAATACCATCATCAAAGTTATCTTCACTACCTCTATAACTTCCAAGGTTTTCACTACTACCATCAATATTACAGTTATTATCACTATCATCATCACAACCACACACACTGCTACAACTACCATCACTACCATTACCTGCGCAATCATTATCACTTCCACAACTACAATAAATAACAACACAATTGTCATCACTACCACCATCCATTCTACCATAACAACCACCACCATCACAGCTACCATCTTCACTACTACTATCATCACTACTACTATCATCACTTCTACTATCATCACTACTACTATCATCATTACTACTATCATCACAACAGTCATCATCACAACTATCACCTCCACTAAATAAGATAGGATTTCTTCAGATTTTTAACCCCGGAGGGTTAGCCACCCAGGATAACCCAAGAAAGTCAGTGCGTCATCGAGGACTGTCTGTCTTATTTCCATTGGGGTCCTTAATCTTGTCCCCCAGGATGCGACCCATACCAGTCGACTAACAACCAGGTACCTATTTGCTGCTAGGTGAACATGACAACAGGTGTAAGGAAACACGTCGAAATGTTTCCACCCGCCAGGAATCGAACCCGGGCCCTCCGTGTGTGAAGCGAGAGCTCTAGCCACCAGACCACCGGGCCACTACCATCATTACACACTATCAGTACGACCATTGCTACACTTCTATCACAACAACTAACATCACTACACTTCTATCACAACACCTAACATCACTACACTTCTATCACCACACCTAACATCACTACACTTCTATCACACACCAAAACATCACTACACTTCTATCACACACCTAACATCACTACACTTCTATCCAACACCTAACATCACTACACTTCTATCACAACACCTAACATCACTACCTTCTATCACAACACCTAACATCACTACACTTCTATCACACACCTAACATCACTACACTTCTATCACAACACCTAACATCACTACACTTCTATCACAACACCTAACATCACTACACTTCTATCACACACCTAACATCACTACACTTCTATCACCACACTAACATCACTACACTTATCACCACACCCTAACATCACTACACTTCTATCACCACACTAACATCAATACACTCTATCACAACTAACATCACTACACTCTATCACACCTAACATCACTACACTTCATCACAACACCTAACATCACTACACTTCTATCACAACACCTAACATCACTACACTTCTATACAACACCTAACATCACTACACTTCTATCACACACCTAACATCACTACACTTCTATCACAACACCTAACATCACTACACTTCTATCACAACACCTAACATCACTACACTTCTATCACCACACCTAACATCACTACACTTCTATCACACACCTAACATCACTACACTTCTATCACAACACCTAACATCACTACACTTCTATCACAACACCTAACATCACTACACTTCTATCACCACACCTAACATCACTACACTTCTATCACAACACCTAACATCACTACACTTATATCACCACACCTAACATCACTACACTTCTATCACCACACTAACATCAATACACTTCTATCACAACACCTAACATCACTACACTTCTATCACAACACCTAACATCACTACACTTCTATCACAACACCTAACATCACTACACTTCTATCACAACACCTAACATCACTACACTTCTATGACACACCTAACATCACTGCACTTCTATCACAACACCTAACATCACTACACTTCTATCACAACACCTAACATCACTACACTTCTATCACACACCTAACATCACTACACTTCTATCACAACACCTGACATCACTACACTTCTATCACAACACCTAACATCACTACACTTCTATCACAACCTAACATCACTACACTTCTATCACAACACCTAACATCACTACACTTCTATCACAACACCTAACATCACTACACTTCTATCACAACACCTAACATCACTACACTTCTATCACAACACCTAACATCACTACACTTCTATCACCACACCTAACATCACTACACTTCTATCACCACACCTAACATCACTACACTTCTATCACCACACCTAACATCACTACACTTCTATCACCACACCTAACATCACTACACTTCTATCACCACATCTAACATCCACTAACACTTCTATCACAACCCCTAACATCACTACACTTCTATCACACACCTAACATCACTACACTTCTATCACAACACCTAACATCACTACACTTCTATCACAACACCTAACATCACTACACTTCTATCACAACACCTAACATCACTACACTTCTATCACAACACCTAACATCACTACACTTCTATCACAACACCTAACATCACTACACTTCTATCACCACACTTAACATCACTACACTTCTATCACCACACCTAACATCACTACACTTCTATCACAACACCTAACATCACTACACTTCTATCACCACACCTAACATCACTACACTTCTATCACCACACCTAACATCACTACACTTCTATCACAACACCTAACATCACTACACTTCTATCACAACACCTAACATCACTACACTTACCACCATCACAACTATCGTTATAACTACCACAGCTGCTACAAAAATTACTATTTTCTCCAATACTACCACCATCCCTGCACCACAACCTCCATAACTACCACCATCACAATACTACCACCATCCCTGCACCACAACCTCCATAACTACCACCATCACAATACTACCACCATCCCTGCACCACAACCTCCATAACTACCACCATCACCACATTACTCTCACCACAAACACTATCACACACCATCATTGCCACAACTATTACCACTATCTCTAACAAACACTATGACAACCACTCTTCACTAATTTCAATGTAGCGTCATTACATCACCTGCATCATACTGTAATATCATTACATCACCTGCATCATACTGTAATATCATTACATCACCTGCATCATACTGTAATATCATTACATCACCTGCATCATACTGTAATATCATTACATTACCTGACTTTACTATGTCCTTGTATATGGAGTTCCAGGATAACGATATTTACAGTGACTGTGATATATGGAGTTACTTCACAGCATCCAGACAACATAATATATATATTGAATTTTATTCATTGAAGTAAGAAATACAAAAAACAAAATGACTCAACGTACGTATGATCAGTTGTATGAAATCTGCGATTTTGAGAAAAGGAAAAGGTTAGGAAACGGAGTTTCCGGAACCGTCTATAAGGTAGTTTATAATGGCATCTAAGCCTGCCTAAAATTGGGTAATTCTTTAGAATGTTTCCACGGCATCGAGGTTGAAGCTAAAATATTAGCTGATCTGAAAGGCGCCGGGGGCACGCCCTTATTACACTGCAGGTGCAGTAACTTTCCTGCCATGATAATATCTTACAGAGGTGGAACATCATTGTAAAAGTTTTTCAAAACGAAACAGAACTTGACTCTGCCCACACTTTTACATATATTTGTGGAGGTTGCCAGGGATCTGGATGAGATCCACTCTTGTGGATTTATCCACAATGATTTGAAAGAGGATAATATCCTCGTTAATGAAATCGAAGAGGATGTTTTGAAGGTAAACATCATTGACCTGGGACTCGGTAAAAAGGAAGGAGACCACTTCAACTGGGTTCATACTGCCGATGACTACGAGGATTATCCACATTATGCTCCTGAAGTGTTTTTCGGTGGTTCATGCACCCCTGAAGGGGACGTATACTCCTTAGGTTATATGATGTAAGACCTTTTAAGCATTTTCTTCCAAGAAAAGAAAATTGCTTGGCGCATCGACCTACAAAGATAAATAAAATCAATGTTGGAAACTTCCAGATCCAGGAGACCAAAACCATTGCAAGTGGTGGAGAGTTTGCAACTCATTATAAATTCTATAACTGGAAATACAAGTCAACCATTGACTCCCATCTTAAAGGACAGAAGCCTCCATATGCTGAATCCAGAGGCCAACTCCACACCTGAGGCCCACTCCACACCTGAGGCCAACTCCACACCTGAGGCCAACTCCACACCTGAGGCCACTCCACACTGAGGCTCACTCCACACGAGACGGTGACGACCACTCTTCCCAGAGGACGGTGACGACCACCTCTTCCCAGAGGACGGTGAGGACCACCTCTTCCCAGAGGACGGTGACGACCACCTCTTCCCAGAGGACGGTGACGACCACCTCTTCCCAGAGGACGTGACGACCACCTCTTCCAGAGGACGTGACGACCACCTCTTCCCAGAGGACGGTGACGACCACTCTTCCCAGAGGACGGTACGACCACCTCTTCCCAGAGGACGGTACGACCACCTCTTCCCAAGAGGACGAACCTCTTCGAGATAAAGACCACCTCTTCCCAGAGGACGTAACGACCACCTCCCAACTACGACCACTTCCCAGAGGACGGTACACCACCTCTTCCCAGAGGACGTACGACACCCTCCGAACTCGACATCCAGAGGAGGTACCCACCTCTTCCCAGAGGACGGTACGACACTCTTCCCAGAGGCGTGACGACCACCTCTTCCCAGAGGACGTGACGACCACCTCTTCCCAGAGGACGGTGACGACCACCTCTTCCCAGAGGACGGGAACGACCACCTCTTCCCAGAGGACGGTAACGACCACCTCTTCCCAGAGGACGGTACGACACTCCCAAGGATGACGACCACCTCTTCCCAGAGGACGTGACGACCACCTCTTCCCAGAGGACGGTGACGACCACGTCTTCCCAGAGGACGGTGACGACCACGTCTTCCCAGAGGACGGTGACGACCACGTCTTCCAGAGGCTACGACCAGTCTTCCCAAGGACGTAACTACCACCTCTTCTAACCACTCTCAAGGACGTACGCTCTTCCCAAGACTTCACCTCTCATAGGATTACTAGACCATTTCCAGGACGTACACCACTCTTCCATGTTTGGAGTCTTAAGGATGCTATAACTTACAGCTACCATACTTTTATCTACCGATTTTCTACTTATATTATTATTTTAATTATTTACTTATATAATTATATACTCCTCTCTTGTTCTTAGTCATACTTCTAATCTGAAATTCCTGTGCACCTTTTATTCTCTTTTCTCCTCTCTTCTTTCATTATTTTTGTAAATAAGATATTTACCTTTGTGCAAATTGTGAGACCCACAGCCTGGGAGAGGCTGATAAAAGACCCACAGCCTGGGAGAGGCTGATAAAGACCCACAGCCTGGGAGAGGCTGATAAAAGACCCACAGCCTGGGAGAGGCTGATAAAGACCCACAGCCTGGGAGAGGCTGATAAAAGACCCACAGCCTGGGAGAGGCTGATAAAAGACCCACAGCCTGGGAGAGGCTGATAAAGACCCACAGCCTGGGAGAGGCTGATAAAGACCCACAGCCTGGGAGAGGCTGATAAAGACCCACAGCCTGGGAGAGGCTGATAAAGACCCACAGCCTGGGAGAGGCTGATAAAGACCCACAGCCTGGGAGAGGCTGATAAAAGACCCACAGCCTGGGAGAGGCTGATAAAGACCCACAGCCTGGGAGAGGCTGATAAAGACCCACAGCCTGGGAGAGGCTGATAAAGACCCACAGCCTGGGAGAGGCTGATAAAGACCCACAGCCTGGGAGAGGCTGATAAAAGACCCACAGCCTGGGAGAGGCTGATAAAGACCCACAGCCTGGGAGAGGCTGATAAAGACCCTCAGCCTGGGAGAGGCTGATAAAGACCCACAGCCTGGGAGAGGCTGATAAAAGACCCACAGCCTGGGAGAGGCTGATAAAAGACCCACACCCTTGGGAGAGGCTGATAAAAGACCCACAGCCTGGGAGAGGCTGATAAAAGACCCACAGCCTGGGAGAGCTGATAAAAGACCCACAGCCTGGGAGAGGCTGATAAAAGACCCACAGCCTGGGAGAGGCTGATAAAAGACCCACAGCCTGGGAGAGGCTGATAAAAGACCCACAGCCTGGGAGAGGCTGATAAAGACCCACAGCCTGGGGGGAGGCTGATAAAGACCCACAGCCTGGGAGAGGCTGATAAAGACCCACAGCCTGGGAGAGGCTGATAAAAAGACCCACAGCCTGGGAGAGGCTGATAAAAAGACCCACAGCCTGGGAGAGGCTGATAAAAAGACCCACAGCCTGGGAGAGGCTGATAAAAAGACCCACAGCCTGGGAGAGGCTGATAAAGACCCACAGCCTGGGAGAGGCTGATAAAAAGACCCACAGCCTGGGAGAGGCTGATAAAGACCCACAGCCTGGGAGAGGCTGATAAAGACCCACAGCCTGGGAGAGGCTGATAAAAGACCCAAAGCCTGGGAGAGGCTGATAAAAGACCCACAGCCTGGGAGAGGCTGATAAAAAGACCCACAGCCTGGGAGAGGCTGATAAAAAGACCCACAGCCTGGGAGAGGCTGATAAAAAGACCCACAGCCTGGGAGAGGCTGATAAAAAGACCCACAGCCTGGGAGAGGCTGATAAAAAGACCCACAGCTTGGGAGAGGCTGATAAAAAGACCCACAGCCTGGGAGAGGCTGATAAAAAGACCCACAGCCTGGGAGAGGCTGATGAAAAGAGTCCAATGAAAAATATTTGGAATTCTTCCTTAAGGCATTTGATTATTTCACTTTGACCACCACCTTCATATTTTTGTTTTATCAATAGTTATTTTTTATTACATAAGATGGTACACGAGGTTTTAATTAATTCATTGTTGGTACAAAGATGTCATATACAATACATATAATTATAAGAGGGGAGCGCTAAAACCGTAGGTATTATTCAGCGCCTGTGTGTGGGGGAAAGGTATTTAGGCTCGATTCAGGGAACTGAAGCACAGATCCAATTCCCTAGATCAAGAGCCCCTCAGCAGCGTCAAGGAACTTCCCTTGAGGGGATACAATACATATTGCTACGTGTTAGTCATAATTTACACTTTATAAATGCACACTATTATTTAACATTCTTAGGTCTAGTAATTACGATGTTAATATTAGTCAGGTGTTGGAGATTTTAATGCTAGACATATGTACCTTTCCCATGTGTGTGTGTGTATGTTTCTCAGCGCAATCTCATGTGAGTGTGTGTGCGTGAACGTTTTTCAATGCTTACCCATGTGTGTGCGTGAACGTTTTTCAATGCTTTCACACGTGCTTGTATGTACGTCTGTCAACTGTTTACCATGTGTGTCTATGTACGTCTGTCTACTGTTTACCATGTGTGTCTATGTACATCTGTCAACTGTTTACCATGTGTGTCTATGTACGTCTGTCTACTGTTTACCATGTGTGTCTATGTACGTCTGTCAACTGTTTACCATGTGTGTCTATGTACGTCTGTCTACTGTTTACCATGTTTGTCTATGTACATCTGTCAACTGTTTACCATGTGTGTTTATGTACGTCTGTCAACTGTTTACCATGTGTGTCTATGTACATCTGTCAACTGTTTACCATGTGTGTTTAGGTACGTCTGTCTTCTGTTTACCATGTGTGTCTATGTACATCTGTCAACTGTTTACCATGTGTGTTTATGTACGTCTGTCAACTGTTTACCATGTGTGTTTATGTACGTCTGTCTACTGTTTACCATGTGTGTCTATGTACATCTGTCAACTGTTTACCATGTGTGTTTAGGTACGTCTGTCTTCTGTTTACCATGTGTGTCTATGTACATCTGTCAACTGTTTACCATGTGTGTTTATGTACGCATTAGTAGTAGTATTAATAGTAGTAGTATTAATATTATTATTATTATTATTATTATTATTAGTAGTAGTAGTAGTAGTAGTAGTAGTAGCAATAATAGTAGTATTAGTAGTAGTATTAGTGTAGTAGTAGTAGTAGTAGTAGTAGTAGTAGTAGTAGTAGAAGTTTTAGTAGTAGTATCAGTAGTAGTAGTAGTATCTCAGTAAAAGACTAAATTCACGTAGAATATTGCCCGTAGATCTACGCTGCTATTCTTAAATCTTGTGAAATAATAAGCTAACGCTGTTGTTTGAACAGTTAAGAAATAAGAGGCTGACGCTGTTATATTTAAGTGTTGAGAATTTAGATACGAGAAAGACCACTTACTGTAATTAAGATACAATGTGAAAGGGATACCTAGGCCGGCTTAATGGGTATATATCCTCACTAAGCAATGATTCAGACTGACTACCAACATAATGGCCAGTGTAATTAATAACAAGTGATGGATTGGAGTGGGAGGTTCGGTGTGTGGTTCTATGGGGAGGGGATGTGGCGTCGTAAGGGGGCTGGGGAAGGGGACAGTAGCTGGATGTGATTTCTCGTTGAGAACAAATCAAATTATTGTAAATGGTTTGCATCTTTCGCTGTGAATGATTTACTGGCTGTATTGGGGGGAAAATTGCTTTTCAATTTTTAAACTTTCGTTTGCGATATTAATTGTAACTTTATCAACTGTACCAAAGTCATGTGAAAATAAGTTCTTGCACAACAATTGTTCTGAAGATTCTGAAGCAACATTTGAGATCCGATTCAGTTGCCAACTACGGAAAAATATAAATACTTTAATATTTACATGTTAACCCTTATATAATAATAATAATAATAATAATAATAATAATAATAATAATAATAATAATAATAATAATAATAATAATAATAATAATAATAATATATTTAGAGAATTACAGTAGAAACCTCATGTAACCTAACTTAAGCTTATGTGTGTTGTTGTTTTTTGTCAAATTCTGCTCTATATAATACAGGTCAGTTTAAATTTATTTAATAATGCTTCAGATTAATATATATTTTTTCGTTATGTTCAGATTGATTTCCTGCTAAATCTCACTACACACACACACACACACACACACACACACACACACACACACACACACAGGGGACATGATAACGACATATAAAATACTGAGAGGAATTGACAAGGTGGACAGAGACAGAATGTTCCAGAGATGGGACACAACAACAAGGGGACACAGTTGGAAGTTGAAGACTCAGATGAACCACAGGGATATTAGGAAGTATTTCTTCAGTCACAGAGTGGTCAGAAATAGTCTGGGAAGTGATGTAGTGGAGGAAGGATCTATACATAGCTTTAAGGAGAGATATGATAAAGCTCACGGAGCGGGTAATGACCGAGTAGCGGATAGTGAAGAGACGGAGCCAGGAGCTGAGACTCGACCCCTGCAACCACAACTAGGTGAGTACACACACATATATATATATAGTATATGTATAACATATATATATATATTTTTTTTCAACAAGTCGGCCGTCTCCCACCAAGGCAGGGCGACCCAAAAAGAAAGAAAATCCCCAAAAAGAAAATACTTTCATCATCATTCAACACTTTCACCACACACATACATAATCACTGTCTTTGCAGAGGAGCTCAGATACGACAGCTGAGAATTGTCCCTCCCAGCTGTCACTATCCCAGACCCCTCCTTTAAAGTGCAGGCATTGTACTTCCCATTTCCAGGACTCAAGTCCTGAAAATGTTAATGTAAGAATTTATAATTTTGAACCAAGAGAAACTTTGAAAACCTACCTAACCTTATTACAAGAAGAACAATTTAATTTAGCCTAACCCAACTAAATATATTTTAGATACGTTAACATTAATTTAATAATAAACAAACACAATGAAATATATTTTTTTCGTTATGTTCAGAATGATTTTGGCGAAATTATTGCATACACAAATTTTCACTTGTCTTATATGGCAATGGCAAGGTGAGCGTTGCTATTTAAGCCAAAATCGCAAGTTTTACCTAATCGGCACGACATATATATATATATATATATATATATATATATATATATATATATATATATATATATATATATATATATAAAACGTATCTAAAATATACTTAGTTGGGTTAGGCTAAATTTAATTGCGCTTGTTGTAATAAGGTTAGGTAGGTTTTCAAAGTTTCTCTTAGTACAAAATTATAAATTTTATATTAACGTAAATGAAAAAATATATCTTTAAACGTATAGAGAAAATTTTAGAAAGGACTTAATTTTAAATGAGTTCTTGCTAATTGACCAGTTTTACCTAATCGGCACGACATATATATATATATATATATATATATATATATATATATATATATATATATATATATATATATATATATAGTGGGGAAGATGGTCAAGGTAGGTGGTTTAAGAGAAGGCCTACACTGTTCGTGGGCGCCGACCAAGATTATCGTATATACAAACTGCAGCACCAGGCGAGGCAGGTGAGTGCAGGTGTTATCATGGAGAGGAAACAATACCTGGCTGCCCCAGAGTGCAGGTGTTATCATGGAGAGGAAGCAATACCTGGCTGCCCCAGAGTGCAGGTGTTATCATGGAGAGGAAACAATACCTGGCTGCCCCAGAGTGCAGGTGTTATCATGGAGAGGAAGCAATACCTGGCTGCCCCAGAGTGCAGGTGTTATCATGGAGAGGAAGCAATACCTGGCTGCCCCAGAGTGCAGGTGTTATCATGGAGAGGAAGCAATACCTGGCTGCCCCAGAGTGCAGGTGTTATCATGGAGAGGAAGCAATACCTGGCTGCCCCAGAGTGCAGGTGTTATCATGGAGAGGAAGCAATACCTGGCTGCCCCAGAGTGCAGGTGTTATCATGGAGAGGAAACAATACCTGGCTGCCCCAGAGTGCAGGTGTTATCATGGAGAGGAAGCAATACCTGGCTGCCCCAGAGTGCAGGTGTTATCATGGAGAGGAAGCAATACCTGGCTGCCCCAGAGTGCAGGTGTTATAATGGAGAGGAAACAATACCTGGCTGCCCCAGAGTGCAGGTGTTATCATGGAGAGGAAGCAATACCTGGCTGCACCAGAGTGCAGGTGTTATCATGGAGAGGAAGCAATACCTGGCTGCCCCAGAGTGCAGGTGTTATCATGGAGAGGAAGCAATACCTGGCTGCCCCAGAGTGCAGGTGTTATCATGGAGAGGAAGCAATACCTGGCTGCCCCAGAGTGCAGGTGTTATCATGGAGAGGAAGCAATACCTGGCTGCCCCAGAGTGCAGGTGTTATCATGGAGAGGAAGCAATACCTGGCTGCCCTAGAGTGCAGGTGTTATCATGGAGAGGAAACAATACCTGGCTGCCCCAGAGTGCAGGTGTTATCATGGAGAGGAAGCAATACCTGGCTGCCCCAGAGTGCAGGTGTTATCATGGAGAGGAAGCAATACCTGGCTGCTCCAGAGTGCAGGTGTTATCATGGAGAGGAAGCAATACCTGGCTGCCCCAGAGTGCAGGTGTTATCATGGAGAGGAAACAATACCTGGCTGCTCCAGAGAGCAGGTGTTATCATGGAGAGGAAGCAATACCTGGCTGCCCCAGAGTGCAGGTGTTATCATGGAGAGGAAACAATACCTGGCTGCCCCAGAGTGCAGGTGTTATCATGGAGAGAAAGCAATACCTGGCTGCCCCAGAGTGCAGGTGTTATCATAGATACGACAACTGATCACTTTTCTAATAACTTACGTCACAAAAAATCCTCTGGAAACCAAACAAATCACTTATAAACTCCATAATAAACCCTCAGTTGACGAATTTAATTAAGCTTTTAAAAATGCTAATTGGGAAAGTGATCTGAAAATGAACATGGATGTGAATTTTCGTCACAGACTACATGTAACCATGTATACGACACCACTACACTACACTACACTACACTACACTACACTACACTACATCACAACACAAAATAGTTATTACACTATTGTAACATACACTAACGTCTACACATTACATCACAACATAGTGTACTACACTAGTATAATAATCACTAATATCTACATATTACAGTACATCACAACATAATATAGTATGGGATATAATACTAAGAAGGCACTGGACAGGCACCTAAAGTCAGTACCTGACCAGCCGGGCTGTGGTTCGTACGTCAGTTTGTGTGCGGCCAGCAGTAACAGCCTGGTTGATCAGACTCTGATCCACCATGAGGCCTGGTCTCAGACCGAGTCGAGGGGGCGTTGACCCCCGAAACCCTCCACAGGTAAACTCCAGGGAAGAGTACTGGTAAGACTGCACCACCAACACTGGGATATATTACCAGGAAAAAGTCTGGCAAGTAAAAAAATCTATTCCATTATATTTTTAGTGATATTAAAACAATTATAATAAATCAAGTATAATAAGCATACTAAATTTGTGAAGACTGAAACATAGATGGAGGCAGATCATCTTGGTAACTTTGACAGCCACCATGCCAGTGCTGGGAGTCCCACTACTGTCTATATAAAGCAATTTATGACATTTTTCAGTGTATCTATATGTATCTTTAAGAAGAAGTACGATAAGGATCTTGGACCCAGTAGGTTCAGTAGGTAAGTACGTAGACACACACACACACACACACACACACAATGGAAATAAGTCACTCTGTCTGACTTTTTTTGGGGTTATCCCAGGTTCTCTACACATATGCTGCTATGTTTGATCATCTATGTAACTGTATTTGTGTATATCTGAATAAACTTACTTACACATACACACATCCTACCTTGCAGATCTGTATGACTATTGTGGGTTTAGCTCTTAGTTTTGATTGCAATAATAATCTAAACTGGTCAGTAGTACCACTCGCCTCAGTGCCAGCAGTGACAGAAGTACTGGTCCCTAGTACCCTCCACGTCAGTGCCAGCAGTGACAGAAGCACTGGTCCATAGTACCATCCACGTCAGTGCCAGCAGTGACAGAAGCACTGGTCCCTAGTACCCTCCACGTCAGTACCAGCAGTGACAGAAACACTGGTCACTAGTACCTTCCACGTCAGTGCCTACAATGACAGAAGTACTGGTCCCTATTACCCTCCACGTCAGTGCCAGCAGTTACAGAAACACTGGTCCCTAGTACCCTCCACGTCAGTGCCAGCAGTAACAGAAGCACTGGTCCCTAGTACCCTCCACGTCAATGCCAGCAGTGACAGAAGCACTGGTCCCTAGTACCCTCCACGTCAGTGCCTACAATGACAGAAGTACTGGTCCCTAGTACCCTCCACGTCAGTGCCAGCAGTGACAGAAGCACTGGTCCCTAGTACCCTCCACGTCAGTGCCAGCAGTGACAGAAACACTGGTCACTAGTATCATCAAGGTTAGTGCCAATAGTACCAGAAGCCCGGCCTCTACTATTACAACCTCAGATTCTCAAGGCCTGTTATCCTGAGTGTAAAGGGAGATTGGAGCAAAATGAACACAGTAGAAAAAACTTTGAACTGTATTTTCCTTCACCAAGTATATATAGATTTATACAAAGTATGTACACTATATACAGCAGAATAGGTATTAGTGCACGCCACAGTAGTCAAGGTAAAACAGCAGCCAGGAGACAAGAGACAACCATGCAGCAACCAGCACAGAATGGAAATGACAAGGGTAAAAGCGTGCATGGCAACCACGTCACCTTTACAATTGCCAGATCCACATTATGATTGGCTGAACCTAGGTACTGATCATCAGATCCTTAGTGCCTGGTTCGCTGGTTGGGGAGGTAGCCTTTTATGAAGGTGTGACATGCGCAGAATAAAGGTTACGTACTCTTTGCATGCCACATCTACCAATGAGATATATAATAAAACTCCATCTCTAAACATTACAGCTCTGTGGTGTAGTGATCAACATTGCTCTGTGGTACAGTGGTCAACACGACTCTGTGGTGCAGTGGTCAACACTGCTCTATGGTGCAGTGGTCAACACGACTCTGTGGTGCAGTGGTCAACACGACTCTGTGGTGCAGTGGTCAACACGGCTGCCTTTAAAGTAGCAGACTCGGATTCAATTCCTAGTGGAGTCTTGTTTTATTTCATTCGACTGAGGAACATCATATTTATCTAACAGTGGCTTAATTTTACAATCTGATTGTCATGTGTTAATTAAAATGGTAAGGGTCAAAGATCGCGTGGGGAATCACAGGCATTTAGCCCTTAACCAGCATGACGGTCTACCTGGAGTCTACCTGAAGGGCATTCCGGGGATTAACGTCCCCGCGGCCCGGTCTATGGCCAGGCTTTCCGGTGGATCAGGGCTTGATCAACGAGGCTGTTGATGCTGGTTGCACGTAGTCCAACGTACGAACCACAGCCCAGCTGATCTGGCACTGACTTTAGGTATCTGACCAGCTCCCTCTTGAAGACAACCAGGGTCTACTGGTAATGCCCCTTATGGCTGGTGGGCGGCTGTTGAACAGTCTTGGGCCCTGGACACTTATTGTGTTTTCTCTTAGTGTACCAGTGGCGCCCCTACTTTCACTGGGGTACGTTGCACCGTCTGCCAAAACTTATGCTTGAGTGATTTCTCTGTGCACTTTAGGGACCAGTCCCTACAGAA
>WNWK01037261.1:0-18621 GCA_009830355.1 Cherax destructor | reverse complement strand
TTTTTCATGGAATGGTTGACGGGAGTGTTTCCTTAGTGTGAAGAAATACCTCCTGGAAAAGAAATTGCCACACAAGTGCCTCCTGGTACTGGACAATGCTCCTGCTCATCCTCACAACTTGGAAGAGTTGTTGCCTGACAACTTCAATTTCATCAGAGTGCAGTTCTTGCCTCCTAACACCGCCTCCTCTCATCCAGCCCATGGACCAGCAGGTCATTGCAAATTTCAAGAAACTGTACACCAAAGCAGTGTTTCAGAAGTGCTTGATGTGACCCAGACACTGCATTGACCCTAAGAGAGTTCTGGAAAGATCATTTCAATATTATGCATTGCATAGGCCTTATAGGTAAGGCTTGGGAGGAGTGACTTCAGGACTTTGAACTCTGCTTGGAGACCACTGTGCGGATTGTGTTGAAAAGAGGGATTTGAAGGATTTGAGGCTGACCCTGACCCTGACGACTCTGTGCCTGTTGTGGAAGATATTGTGGCATTGGGGAATAGCCTGGGGTTGGAGGTGTGGTGAGGATGTGGAAGAGTTGGTGGGAGGAGCACAGGGTAGAGTTAACAACTGAAGAGCGGGAAAGAGCTGGAACTGGAACAGCATCAGACCAAAGCTGAGGTTATTGCTTCACAGGAGGAGGGAGAGAGAGTGAAGGAGGTGCCTTCACGGATTAAGGAAATTTGTTCCAAGTGGAACGAGTGCAAAGTTTTGTTGAAAACACCACCCTGAGCAAGCTGAAAAGCTGAAATGAGCCATCTGTGAACCACTTCAGTGACAGAGCCATGTTGCACTTCAGGAAAATTTTAAAAAGAGTCGCCAGAAACAGGATTGTGGACAGTGACTCTCAAGCTGGTCCTAGTGGCATTAAAAGAAAAAGAAGGGAAGTAACCCCAGATAAGGACTTATTACCTTAAGTCATTTTGGAGGAGGATTCCCCTTCCAAACACTAACACCCTCCCCTGTCGTCCTCCCTATCTTCCAGATGCCTGCAACTCTCTTCAATAAAGGTAAGTAAATGTTATTTATTAATCTGTTTTTTATTATTTAGTATTAGTAGTAGTATTTATAGTTTTAATAATGTTGTTTTGTGTATGTAGAACTATAATTAAAATGTATTTTGTGAATATTTTGGGTGGAACGGATTAATTGTACTTACGTTATTTCTTATGGGAAATAAGGTTTCGAATTACAAACTTTTCGTGTTAAGAACTAGCCCTGGAACGGATTAAGTTCATTAGTTGAGGGACCACTGTATAGGGCTTCCCATACATCCTGGCAAGATGGGCCACATGCATGCCACTTTCATATTTTGCAATGATTTCTTTCTTAAATTCTATCGTGTTTCTCAACCATTCTTTACGAAAGGGCTGGCACTAGAAGCTTTCTTTGGGCCCATGGTGGCTTATTTATCAGTTGCAAGCACTGAAAAGAATGGATTACAAATGTATCGTATGAACGCGTGGGATTGTGCTCACTGCCGATAAACAATGCTACACTGACTATGAATGGTGTGTGGCGCGACTTTGTATGCACGTTGACACTGGGAGGCCACTCATATGCATTCTGGACGACCTACGAATGTCTAGGCAAATTACTGCAATATTTTGATGAGAAAACGTTACGGAAGGCGAAATTTATGAAGCGCGAGGCTTACGAAACTCGGGGGTCCACTGTAATTTAATCACAAACACAGATCTGAGAGTCGTATGGGACATGTATGTACAGACAAATAAGACATGAGCTGTGAGAGGTGGGATGGGGCAGGCAGGGTAGGAATCTAGGCCTTCCTCATATAATGGGTTCATGGGCAGGGTGCCTATGAACCCACTAGAGGGAAAGGGGAAAATCCTACAGTCCAGTTTATGCACTCCAAATTTTCCCCCAGAAGTGGCACTGTGCTAGTTGAATTTTACTGAGTGTTCATCAGAAATTTGCCACAGTTTTGCAATAGTGTAACAGAGAAAATGTGTTAAAAGATCACATGTTAATCGACTGTCTACTGTAGTAATTAACTACTGCAAACCCTCTGTATAAAGGACCTTGATATAACAAACTTTTAAAATTATAGGCAAAAGCCACTTAGTAAATTATTTTAACTGCTGTATTTTCAATATTTATTACAATATACTAGAGTGCTTAAGTGCTTTTTCTTTTGTTATTTTTTAAAATAACTCTGATTTAACATATACTAAAACAATCCTTATTAGGCCGTTACTGCTGCTGCACGTCTATTGTGCACCCCATAGTACAAGATAGAGTTATAAGTGCAGCAGCACTTGGAAGAGGAAAACAACAAGAGGAAAATGGAAGAAGTACAAAGAAGTTACAGTAAAGGATCAGCTGGTGTGTTCGTCTGTGTGTTTACATTCTGTGTCTCGTAGCAGCTTAATTAAGAAATGATTAAACTCAGTGTACAAGGTATGTGATGGTGATAATAATAATAATAGTAATAATAATAATAATAATAATAATAATAATAATAATAATAATAATAATAATAATAAAGATAAAGATTTATTTCTTGTAATAATAACAATCACCTGGAGTGCTTTAAATGTCAGCTATGAAACCTATACAAGTGCTGCTGCACTCTATCTTGTACTATGGGGTACACAATCAAAATCAAATTTGTACAAATATGTAGTCTCGGAGACTTTAAAAGCTAGTGTACTGAGTGGCTGTAAGAAGGAGATTGAGATGCGTGACCCAAGTTCTCATACAGCATACAACATTATTTTATTTTATTTATTTTTTTTTTACTTGTCGGAGAGCCCGTCGTAACTCCGAGTTGTCGGTAAACTAGTACGTCGGTAAGTGAGGAGAGGCTGTACTTTTAAAAAGGAATTACAATGTAGTATGTTTTTAACAATTAGCAGTAATAAAAATGTAGCTGATTTTTTCAGAATCAGATACAGTAAAGTCTTGATTATAATGCACTTATAAGGGGGACTGTCCATGTGTCCATTAACCCTTTGACTGTTTTGGTCGTATATATACGTCTTACGAGCCACTGTTTTGGACGTATATATACTAAAAAAAATTTAGCGGCTTCAAATCAAGTGGGAGAAACTGGTAGGCCCACATATGAGAGAATGGGTCTGTGTGGTCAGTGTGCACTGTATAAAAGTATAAAAGATCCTGGAGCACGCGGTGCGTAATGAGAAAAAAACGCCGTGTTTTTGGATTAAAACGCCGACTTTGAGGTATATTTTCTTATAGTATTTATGGTTGTATTCTCTTTTCGTGGTCTCATTTGATAGAATGGAAAACATACTACAGATATAGAGATGATTTTGATTAGTTTCATGATGAAAACGACCTTGAAATTTATCTCAAAGTAGCGGAAATGTTCGAATTTGCCAATGTTCAAGAGTAAACAAATCACGCCACGCGTCAATACAATCAACTGGTGAGTCTAATATTCTTTCACAAGTACACTGATATTATTCATACCATTTTTACAATAATGCAATAGTCTGCATAACGGTAAATCTTCTTTTTTTTTTTTAATAAAAGATACAAAAAGAAAGCAAGAGTAATATAAGAGGGGCCTAAAGACGTGACTAATGAACAGATAACAGAAATTGTTATTCTGGACCCTATTTTGAAATTGACAACTTTTTTATTTTGCATGAAATTGGCCATATTGCCAATTTCTGACCACTTTATTGGGTAGTTGAAATCGGTAAATTGGTGGTTTCTTGTACTCAATCGATAGAACAAATAGAGTTCTAAAGAAATAGCTATGAGTTTGGTTGACTGAAACAATGGAATTGGTGGAAAATAGGGCTCAAAGTCGGCGAAATTTCCAATGCGTATATATCGCCGAGATGACTAACTTCGCGAGAGTGTAATTCCGTAAGTTTTCCATCAAATTTCATACTTTTGGTGTCACTACCGTCGGGAAAAGATTGAAGGCAAGGTGAGTAAGATTGAGGCAGGGTGAGGAAGATGAAGGCAGGGTGAGGAAGATGAAGGCAGGGTGAGGGAGATGAAGGCAGGGTGAGGGAGATGAAGGCAGGGTGAGGAAGATGAAGGCAGGGTGAGGGAGATGAAGGCAGGGTGAGGGAGATGAAGGCAGGGTGAGGAAGATGAAGGCAGGGTGAGGGAGATGAAGGCAGGGTGAGGGAGATGAAGGCAGGGTGAGGGAGATGAAGGCAGGGTGAGGGAGATGAAGGCAGGGTGAGGGAGATGAAGGCAGGGTGAGGGAGATGAAGGCAGGGTGAGGGAGATGAAAGCAGGGTGAGGGAGATGAAGGCAGGGTGATGGAGATGAAGGCAGAGTGAGGGAGATGAAGGAGGGTGAAGGAGATGAAGGCAGGTGAGGGAGATGAAGGCAGGGTGAGGAAGATGAAGACGGTGAGGGAGATGAAGGCAGGGTGAAGAGATGAAGGCAGGGTGAGAGAGATGAAGGCAGGGTGAGGGAGATGAAGGCAGGGTGGGGGAGATGAAGACAGGGTGACGAAGATGAAGGGGGGGTGAAGGAGATGAAGGCAGGGTGAGGGAGATGAAGGGGGGGAGAAAGGGCAGGGTGAGAAGATGAAGGGGGTGAGGAGATGAAGGCAGGGTGAGGGAGATGGGCAGGGGAGGGAAGATGAAGGCAGGGTGAGGGAGATGAAGGCAGGGTGGGGGAGATGAAGGCAGGGGGGGGAGATGAAGGCAGGGGGGGGAGATGACAGCAGGGTGAGGGAGATGGGCGGGGAGGGGGTAAAATGAGGGAGATGACAACGGGGGGAGGGAGAAAAATGAGGGTGGGGAGATGACAGATGGTGAGGAGATGACAGGGGGGTGGGGAGATGGCACAGGGTGAGAGGGCAGGGGGAGGGAAGAAAGCGGGGGTGAGGGAGATAAAGGGAAAAAGGAGGGAGATGACAGCAGAGGAGGGAGATGAAGGGGGGGTGAGGGATGACAGCAGAGTGAGGGAGAAAAAACGGGGTGAAAAGAGATGACAGCTGGGGAGGGAGATGGCAGCAGTTTGAGAGAGATGACAAGGGGGAGGGAGATGAAGGCAGGGTGAGGGAGGTGGCGGGGGGGAGGTAGAGGGGAGATGACAGCGGGTGAGAGAGATGACAGCGGTGAGAAAATGACAGCAGGGTGGGGATATGACAGCAGGGTGAGAGAGATGACAGCAGGGTGGGGAGAGCAGGGGGGTGAGAAATGGGCAGGGTGAGGAAAGGGCGGAGAGGGAGATGAAGGCAAGGGGGAGATGAAGGCGGGGTGGGGAGATGAAGGCAGGGTGAGGGAGATGAAGGCAGGGGAAAGAGGTGACAGCGGGGAGGGAGATGGCAGCAGGGTGAGGGAGATGACAGCAGGGTTAGGAGAGGCAGCAGGATGAGGAGATGACAGTAGGGTGAGGGAGATGACAGCAGGATGAGGGAGATGACAGCAGGGTTAGGGATATGCGCAGGATGAGGGAGATGACAGTAGGGGGGGAGATGACAGCAGGATGGGGAGATGAAGGCAGGGGGGAGGGAATGAAGGCAGGGTGAGGGAGATGAGAGCAGGGTGAGGGAGATGACTGCTGGGTGGGGAGATGAAGGCAGGGTGAGGGAGATGAATGCAGGTGAGGGAGGTGACAGGGGGGGGGGGATGACAGAGGGTGAGGGAGATGACAGTAGGGGGGGGGGAGATGACAGCAGGGTGGGGAGATGGCAGCAGGGGGGGGAGATCAGCAGGGTGAGGGAGATGACAGTAGTGTGAGAGATGACGAGGGGAGGAGAACCCCCAAAGTGTTATTGAGAAGTTAACAGGGAAAAGAGGTGACAGGGGGGAGGGTGACAGCAGGGGAGGGGGTGACAGGGGGGGAGGGAGGTGACAGAGGGTGAGGGGGGGACAGCAGGGGGGGGAGGTGACAGCAGGGGGGGAAGGTGCGCAGGGGAGGGGGGACAGCAGGGGGAGGGAGGTGACAGCAGGGGGAGAGGTGACAGCAGGGTGAGGGAGGTGACAGCAGGGTGAGAGGGGGACAGCAGGGTGAGAGAGGTGACAGCAGGGTGAGAGAGGTGACAGCAGGGGGGGAGGTGAAGCAGGGTGAGGGGGACAGCAGGGGGGGAGGTGACAGCAGGGTGGGGAGGTGACAGCAGGGTGAGAGAGGTGACAGCAGGGTGAGGGAGGTGACAGCAGGGTGAGAGAGGGACAGCAGGGGAGGGGGGGTGACAGCGGGGGGGGGAGGTGACAGCAGGGTGAGGGAGGTGACAGCAGGGGGAGAGGTGACAGGGGGGTGGGGAGGTGACAGAGGGTGAGGGAGGTGACAGGGGGGTGGGGAGGGACAGCAGGGTGGGGAAGATAAGGGGCAGGTTGGGGAGGTGACAGCAGGGTGAGGAGGTGACAGCAGGGTGGGGAAGTCAGGGGGGGGAGAAGGGGCGGGGGGGGGGGAGGTGACAGCAGGGTGAGGGAGATAAGGCCGGGGGGGAGGTGACGCAGGGAGGGGGGAGGAAGATGACAGCAGGGTGGGGAGATGACAGCAGGGTGAGAGAGATGGCAGGGTGAGGGAGAGACAGCTGGGTGAGGAAAATGACACAGGGGGAGGGAGATACAGGGGGGTGAGGGAGATGCAGTAGGGTGAGGGAGATGGCAGCAGGGGAGAGAGATGCAAGGGGAGGGAGATGACAACAGGAGGAGGGAACTAAGGGGTTTATTGAGGAACAGTGGAAGAGGGTGACAGTAGGGTGAGAGAAATGACAGCAGGGTAAGAGAGGTGACAGGGGGGTGGAGGTGAAACGGGAAGAGAGGTGACAGGAGGGTAAGGGGTGAAAGGGGGGAGAGGTTACAGCAGGGTAAAGAGGTGACAGATGGGTGAGAGAGGTTACAGGGGGGAAAGAGGTGACAGCAGGGGAGAGATACAGAGGGTGAGGGGGGGATACAGGATAAAAGGGGGGACAGAGGGTTAAGGAAATGATTGAAAGTTCAATTTAGCCAATATTTTTTATTTGTTTTTAAAATTTCAATATATCGAGAGGAATCACAGACACATTGATCATTGCACAGTCACAAAAACCAGCAGATACAGCCCCATCCACAAAAGTAAAAAGAAGTAAGTTTATTCAGGTACACACAAATACAGTTACATAGATCATCATACATACAGCTTATGTGTAGAGAAAGTAAAGCAATTGCAAAGAATTATTGACCATTGCACTAATCCCCCACAAAATTTTTTGAAAGGGTTTTGAAAAGCAAGATCCCAAAACCCCTGGACCTCCAACAATTGCACAACACAGGGCAGTATGGGTTTTAAGTGTCGCCCTGCCCCACAACTATTGGACCACTATGACATGGTCGGGATGCAGGGGAGGAAAAAAAAAATGCAGATGTAGATCGAGACTTTGTGAAAGTTCAACAAGTGTGTTATGTGTAATAACACAAAATTCGTGGTGGAATAACAGGAAAATGGATAGATGGATCTTTAATTTTTGGGGGTCTGCCCCAAATTTTTTTTGCCTTGAGTTCATTGGTGCTGAAATTTTTACGTTTTAGCATTTTCAAATTTATCCCAAGGGGCGGAGGCCTCAATGAAAAAGGGGGTTTTCTTTTTTTCACAGTACGTGGACCCTCCGTTTTCTTGTTTAACCGTCCAGAGAGATCGGCTAAAACTGAAATGGGGGAAAAACTGAAACCTTTTTCCCCAAAAAAAAAATAATGTAAAAAATTTTAATTTTTTCAGACCCCGGGGAGTATTAACAAAAATTTTTTTTAGAGATTAAATATAGATTTACATACAAAAAGAATGACAAATAAATATAAAGCAAAAATAATTATAAATAACTTTAAAAATCACACTTACCTTTATTGGCAATTTTGTTGATGTATGGAAGACGGAGAGGAGGGGGGAGGGGGGCAGTTTATTTTTTTTTATGCGGGGAAAAAAAGCTTCAATATGACACTAATATCAGCTTTACTTTTTTTTATCTATCACAATTCATCTAATATGACATAATAAACAATATTAATAAATAGAAACAGATATATACTCTTGAATGAAAAAAATTTGTCATTACAATTTTAGGCTTGGTTGTGTGTTTTTTGTTAGGTTTATAATGGCCACTGACCTAAGCCATACATATAGTGGTGGTTTTGGGGCCTGGCAGCAAACCACCCCCACTGTTCACACTGAAACAATGCTAATTTATAAAAAGAAATATTTACACTTTTAATTTATAAATAAGAAATATTTCCCTTTAATTTATAAATAAGAAATATTTACACTTTAATTTATAAATAAAAATATTTACACTTTAATTTATAAATAAGAAATATTTACTTTTAATTTATAAAAAGAAATATTTACACTTATTTGGGGGGAGATGGTGGCAGAGGGGCAGCTTTGGTCTCAGTGCCCCTATATCTTTTTCCCAAAAACAACAATGGAGGAGTTAAGTTTGTTCATATTTTTATATCCGCTTAACCAACCCCTCTAGAATACACCAAAGTTTCATTTAGCCCCCATGATGACCCAATAAAAATTCACAGCAGCCCCAGAGACCGTTGACGGGCCATAAAATTTCCCCAAACCCCAAAGGGGATCATGTTGGAAGAAATTTTTTTAAAAAATTACTTAGACTAACAACAAACATTGCCCCCCAAAAATGAAACAGTTAAAAAAACCTAGGTTTCCCTTTTGGGTAACTAACTGCTTACAAAATCCATTAACAAAAAAACATCAATATGAAAAACTATATAACGGGGCTTCTAAAAAGTTTTTTTTTAAACACTATTCATCAGTTCTCACCAAACTAAAAAAAAACAACAATTTACTTCCCAGCATATTCACTGAATCAAGAGGAGATAAAAAAAGACCGGGGAAAAAACCCCACAGATTCTGGGACCCACAAACTAAAAAAAATTAAAATTTCCAAAAAAACCAAATGAAACACCACTACAGCCTATTGATACAGTAAACAAAATAAATGACTTTCAACCATAGGATCAAATCTTGTAGTAAAATCCCAGATACCAATGCCCGAGCAAATGATTACCTAGATGGGAATTTCCCATCCTCCTTCTACCTTGCCCTTTTCTGAGCCCACTGAAGTCACCATGATAATCAAGTCCTTTTTAAAAAAAAATCGGGAATCTGTCTCAAGTCCCACCATCATTACACGGACCCAGGGGCCTTTCACATACTATTTCATTATTTAACAAATCACTAGAAACTAGCACTTTCTGACACACAAAAAACACCCCCGGGGTTTCACCAATATAAAAAAGGTGGTGACCCCACAGACGAAACAACTTGGGGCCCAAAATCAAACTTACCGTTATCCAAAATTTTTGTGAAACTTGTGCAAAGAGATTATATTTTAAAAACGACGCAAAGCATACTCAACCCCCGCCAATTTGACTTCAGAAGAAAAAAAAGCCCCAACGATGCAAAAAAATGAAGCCTCCCAAAAGCCCCCCAAAAAAAAAATATCCATTGGGGTTTTATTGACCTGGAAAATTTTTACACAGTAAACCACAGCACCTACCCCACAAACTTGACCACTATGGTAAAGAGGTCATGCACTTGAAAATTTAAAACCTTTCTAATAGGTATGTATGTCACCATTAAAGACACAACCCCCTCACCCCCCACTTAACTGGAGTACCACGGGGGGGTGCCGGCCCCTGCTTTCCCCCTTATCTCAATGATCTCCCCCAAAGTACCCCAAAACCTGAAACCAATACTCTTTGCTGACGGTTATGTCATCCCCCCCAAATTTTAAACGCCCACACCATTTTCGACAATTACAAAAAAAATTAATGGATGACAGCCAACAAACTTATATCAACCGAAAGCCTTTTATGGAAAAAAATGGTAAAGAAATAGCACAAGAAAAAAAAACCTAAGATATAATGTGATCCCCTTTTTGAAACGTTGCCTTTCGGGGGATTTATCGAGTCACAAACAGACTCCTGGATAAAAGATACATGATATTTATAGGATTTAGTCAGGTGGGAATTGGGTCAGGTGGAAAAAAGCAGACAGTTTCAAAGTAGGGTGAGGAGTAAACCGGGGCTTTAAAAAAAGGGAAATTTTTGGGTAGACCTTCTGCAGTGTTCCATTCTTAATTTTTTAGGGGGGATAGGAGAAGTAGTTTCTTGGCAATAGGTTACTATGTTGTAGAAGCCGGCCCTGGTTGAAGTTGTTGGATTTCAGGTAGATCTGTTTGACTCGATGCCCACGTGGGGAAACGTTGCAAAAAGGATCACTTATACCTTTGTTTTTTTTCCAAGACCTTCTATATTATTTTGAAACGAGCAGGTACAAATTTAAAAAACATTAAGATCAAAACCCCCTTTATTGAAACATTGAGTGCAAACCCGGGCCTTCCCTCGACGAACCTAAATTCAGCCCTACCAACACATAACGAAAGTGCCAAAAACGGGGGACCCCCCCAAGATACGACTATGAACCACAATCAGCCCACTCCACTATACTATTACTCCCCATCTCCCCCAATATGCCATTTGTGCTTGGGGATCAACGGCACCTAAAACCAAAAAACCAAAAAAAACCGCAGTAAGAATTATCACGCAATCCTTAGGCAACACATCCCCCACCTTCAAAGCCAAACTTACCTGTTCAGAACATTCCACACACTCTGCACCATTTATAGAACCATAAATCAATTTTTAACCCGAACTAAAACTTTCTTGACGTTGTGACAGGACCCATAGAATAATACAAGACACAAACTCTTTTTGATTTCCTGCCCCACTAAATCTAAAAAAAAAATTCAATGTACAAAAAGGGGTTAAAAAAACCTAACCCTCCTAAAAACCCCGGGGAACTGGCAAACCCCCTTTTTTAAAAAACCCCTTTAAAAAAAACATCTTATCTCACTTTCCAGTAGCAACCCCACATGAAAATTACTTTATCTTGCACATATCCCAAAAAATTACACTTATTGATATCTATGTTTCCCCTTCTTTTAAAATGTTTTGTAGCCAAGATTCTAATACAGCTATTGCTTAAATTTTAAGCTAGTCATAAGTTTGCCTAAGACACTCTAATAGGGGAAAACTGACATGCCAACTGTCACCATTTCAATTTATAAAACTAATTTTAAATTCCTTTAAATTTTTTTGTACTCCTCAATTTTGTAAACCTAGTTAAACTACAATTACCTTTTAAACCCAATAAAAGGGCCCCCCCGGTTAAGAAAAACCGTTTCCGGGTATTTCTCAATCCGAACCTTTTTAACCCCCAAAACCCCTTATTTCCCTAAAAAAAGTAAATACAATTAACCGTTTTCCCAAAAAAAAATTTACACAAAATATAATATAAATAACATTTACTTACCTTTTTTAAGAGACTTAGGATCTGGAAGATAGGGGGGGTGCAGGGGAGGGTGGGGGGTTGGAAGGGAATCCCCCCCCCAAAAAGGCTTGGTGTCAAAGTTTTTTTCTGGCTTTTAAGCACTGGGGCCCGCGAGAGTCCCCAGACCCCTCAAAAAGGGAAGTAACTGTCCAAAATCCTCTGTTTTTTGGGGCTCTTTTAAACTTTCCTGAAGTACAACAAGGTCCCCTCACCGAATGGGGTTAGAAGGTCATTTCAGCTTGCTCGGGGGGGGTTTTTAATAAATGTCTGTATTCCCTTTTTTCACATCTCCCAAACTGAAAAGGCAACTCCCTTCCCTCCCTCCTCCCGTGAAGAAAAAAACCCAGCTGTGGTCTGTTGCTGTTCCAGATGAACCCTTTTTAGCTCTTTGTTTTTTGCCACCCTGTCCCTCCACCAACTTTTTTCCCATCCCCCACCACCTTTTTCCCAACCCCGGGGCTTTTCCCAATTTCCCAATATCTTTTCCCAACATCTTCCAAAAAGGCACAAAGTCGTCAGGCAGGGGGACCTCAAATCCTTCAAAACCCCCTTTTTTAAAACAATCCGGCCACAGTGGCCCCGAGAGTTCAAACCCGAATCACCCCCAACCTTACCCCCAAAAGGGCCCATAAGACGATATTGAAGTGATCTTTTCCCGAACCCCTTAGGGTCAGTGCAGTGTCTGAGGTCATTTGAAAGCACTTTTCAAACACTGCTTTGGGTGGGGGTTTTTAAATTTTTTCAATGACCTGCTGGCCCAAAAGGGCGGGGTGGGGGGAGTGGTGTTAGGGGGGCGGGAAATTACTCTGATGAAATTGAATTGTCAGGCAAAAACCCCAAAGAAGAGCAGGGGGGGCCACTAGCACGTTGGGGGGGAAAAGGCACACCCAAGATTTTTCAACTGCCTCCCAGCATACATCGGGGGGGTTACCAACAAACCCTGGCTGTCTTCCCCGGAAAGGGGCAGGCACCTAAAGTCGGACCTGCCCAAACCGGGCTGTGGTTCGTACGTTGGACTGCATGGGGGCCCGCGGTAACAGCCGGGGGTTTATCAGGCTCTGGTCCAACGGGGGGCCCCACCCCCGGGGGCGGGGCGTTGACCCCTGGAATTCTCTCCAGGTAGACTCCGGGAAAAAGGGGGGAGGGCCCCGGGGCATTGTGGGGGCCCCGGAAAGGCCTTTTGAGCCCCAAAATTTTTTTTCCCGGGGGGTATTTCTTCACCTGGGAAGCAAACTCCATCAACCTTCCCTTTTAAAATCTCCGTATGACCTTTCCTTGTTTACCCCTTCCCCCCGCACACAAATTATTCTTGTTAACACTTTTTTTTTGAACAACGGGGTTTTCAGAGTGATACCCAGTAAAGGCTTCATTTTAAAAAAATTTCCATTTTGGGTTTGGGCCCCCATCAGGGGGGTTAGCCTGTCTTTCATGGGGGTTTTGTCCTGCCGGGGGTTTTCCCCCCCGAGTAATGAAGGCCCTTTTTCTTTTTTTCCAAAAAGGCCTGTTTCATCACAATTAAAATTTTTTTGGGGGGCCCCCAATTTTTTTAGTGTCCTGAACCCCCGGGAAATTCCCCGCAAAAATTTTTTTAGCCGACGTTTGTCTGAGCTGGCTGCCCCACCTCCCCCAATACTGTATGCCACTACGTTTTTTAAAAACCCCGTCAAACCAGTCTTTGCTGGTTTTAAAAAACACTCCCCCCACCACTGGTTGCAGGCATTTTCCCTTTTAAAGATCTGCTTTTCAATTTCCCTTTTTCCTTTTTCCCAAAAAATTTTCCCCCTTATAAATACATCACCCGTTTTCTTTTTTTTTTTTTATCCACACCATCCCAACCTCTCCCCCTTTTTTGATTTTTTTTTTTTAAATATAAACCCCTTTTTCAACATTTGCTTTTTTATTTTTTTTTGGGGGTAGTGCCGATATAGATGCACTTTTCTTTTTACATCCTGGAAGATCCTCAACGTACGCCACTCTCTATTTTTCAACAATCTTTTTTAGTTCGATGGTGTTCCCACCCCCTTTTTCCCGGAAGGGGGCCCTGGGGAAACTTTTTTTGGGCCCAGGGGAAAATTTTGGGGAGGGGAAAAATATTTTACCCCCAAAAAAGACCCCAAAAAGTATTGTGAATGTTTGAAAAAAACGCTGGGAAATTTCCCCCCCAATGGTAAACAACGCCCACTGGCCCCGGGGCCCTGTCCCCCCCGGGGGCCCGGGGCAGGCAGACGGGTTAAATTTTTTCTATCCAGCTTTTTTTTTATCCGAAAAACAAAAAAACTTTCGTTGCGTTTTTTTTATTATCTAAATTTTGTTAGGGGGGCCACTGTACCAAATAATCTTTTAAAGAGTTTTTTCCTGATTTTTTTTAATATTGGAGAAAAACCCATTATTAAGTCTCCCCCAAATGTCTAAATCCCCCGGGCCAAAAAACAGGCACCAACCCGGGGCCCTTTTTGGGGAATTATAGTCCTTAATCCAAAAAAGTAAAACAACAGAAATTTTTACAGAGAAATAAATCAATTTAATTTAAATTTTTAACTTTTTCCCCTTTAGTGCAAAATTTACGCTGGCTGGCGCTATACCCTTTTTTCAACTCTACTTTGAATTTGCTATGATTTTTTTTTTTAATTTAGGGGTTCCTCATTTTTTCCCCCCAAAAACGGGGACTAGGAGTTTTTTTGGGGCCCCTGGTGGCTTATTTAGCAGTCACACAAATAATCAAGACCCCAAAAAATGGATTGTTAAGAAATTTTTTGTATGAACCCCCGGGGGGGTGTTCACTCAACCAGAAAAAACCCCACACTGCCTGAGAATGTGTGTGGGGCGGGGGCTTTTGAAAGGGGGCGGGGGACTGGACAGGTTCCACATCGACAAAAAGGGGCCCAAAATTTCCGCAAAAATAAAACGGCGATAACGGATATCAACGAAAATGGAGGGTCCACTGTATAAAAAAAGGGGACCCGCATTGGGGAACACCATTTATTTAGTACCCCTGTTCACCATGCCCCTTTGGGGTTGGGGGAAACCCCCCCCGGTGAATTGGGAATCTTTCTTCCCAAGTGATAGTTCTGAGAACAAGGCATAAATGATAATGCGTTTATTGTTCTGAATGTTTAGTGACCGAAAGTAACTCTCAGGATGCCGAAAAAAGTTTAAAACCCCCCGGGTGACTCAACCACTACTTTTTTTTGGTGATCCGCCTTTTTAAACCTCTAGCTTTTTCAACGCCCATTTTCAGTAAGTATTTTTTTTTTTTTTAAGGTAAAATATGTACAATGATCATACAAAGGGGGAAATTTCCCCCCTAATTGTACTTATGTGTTCCTGAAAATTTTTTAAATTTTTTAAAAAAACTTTATTTAGTAAAACTGAATGTATTCCAGATACAGCCCGGGGTTCCGATGTAACAATCCCAGGGGAAAAAGTCCAGGACCTTGGGTTTTTAAAAAACAGTGAACCCCTTTGGTTTTGTTTGCCCTGGGGTTTTTTTTTGGGGAATTTTGGTTTTTTTTTTTTTTTGTCAAAATATTGTCCCAGTTTTCGTTTGTCACCTTTTTTTTTTGTCCCCGGGGCCAAAAAGTCTGTCTGCCCCCCCTAAAAGCACCCCACGCACGCATTCGGGTCAGCCTTTGTTGGGGGAGGGGGTAGTGATGGGGTAGAGGGTGTTAAGGAGGGGTCATAGAGGGGGGTGGGGATGGGGTAGTAATGGGGGAAAAGGATGGTGGAGAGGGTGGTAGTGATGGGGAGAGGGGGGTGGGTTGTGATGGTGGTGGGGGGTGATAGTGATGGCAGTAGAGGGTGGTAATGATGGTGGTGGGGGGGTAGTGGGATGGTGGGGGGTGGGTAGTGATGGTGGTAGAGAGTGGTAGGGGGAGGGGTGGGGGGTGGAGTGATGGGGGTGGATAACCCTCCCCCCTCCCCCCCCCAAAGCCCACAAGCCCCCCACGACGCATTCTGACCACCCCTTTTTTGGGGGGTAGTGATGGTGGTAGGGTGGAGGATGGTGGTAGAGGGAGGGGAGGGTCGAGGGGGGGGGGGATGGTGGGGGGGTGGTTGAAAGGTGGAGGGGGGAGGATGGTGGTAGTAATGGGGGAGGGGGGGAGGATGGTTGAGGGGGGAGTGGTTGTAAAGGTAGTGGGGGGTGATGGTGGAGGGGGGAGGGGGGGGGTAAACCTCCCCTTCCCCTTTTCCCCCGGGCCTTTTCCAACGCCCAAAGGGTCTTGATAAAGGTAAAATTTTTTTTAAAAATGTTCATTATTTTTTTCATTAGTGCTTTATATTTATTTTCATTGTTTTGTGTTTGTAAAACTATAGTTATTCTCATAAAATGTTTTTTTTTTTTTAAAATTTTTTTTGGGGGTCTGGAACGGATTATGTAATTGGATTTACATTAGTTTTTTTAGGGGGTATTGCTTTAGTTTTGTCAATTTGGTTTTCTAGACTCTCGGGGCAATTGAAAAAAAAACTGGGGTTTCCCAAATTAAAAATGAAAAGAAAAAGGGAAAAATTTTTACCTGTTTTTTTTGGGGGAAAAATACACTGATGACAATATTAGTGGGGGTTTTTGTGTTGCATGTAAAAAGTGGATATATGTACATTGGGGGTTTTAGGGGCCTACAGGCCAAAAAATTTGGAAAAATTTAAAAATTTTAAAAAAACCCAAAAAAAATGTACTATGAAACAAAATACAGGGGGCCCCTGGTTTTCGGGGAAAATTCTTTCCAGAATCCCGTTTGAGTGCCCCAAACGAATTTTTTCCCTTTTAAAAAGGACAAATGAAAATTGATTGGGTTTTCAGACCCCCAAAAGTACACTTACAAAAGCACTTACAAAATACCTTACAACAGTGGCCCCTTTGAGAAACAACAAAATTCATTCCAAAAGCCTGCTCATGCCTTACGAACGAATTTACCCCTTTTAAGAAAAATGTCAAGTGGGTTTAAAGTCCTTTTCCCCCCCCCAAAAAACCCCCTTTTAAAAAAAGCACAAATTTTATACTTACATAATTTCGATTTCCGGGGTGTTTTTTTGGGGTCCACTTAATTGTTCGATTTAAAAAATTTTTAAAAACCCCAGGGTCCACTTACAGTGGATTTTGAGTTACGATTTTAAATTTAAAATTTCAGAATGCTGTTCCCCCCGCCCCCAAAAAAATTTTTTTCCGGGAAAATGTGAATTTTTTTTAAAATTTCCCCCTTTGCCCCCCCAAAAAAACTTTTCCCAAAAACAACGAAATACCTTAATTTAAATTTTTCGAGTTGGGAGCTGCTCATATTGAGGTACCACTGCATATGGGTACGCATCACAATTTTCCAGATGGTCATATATTTTTAAAAATTAAAACTTTTTTTTTTTTTTTTTCCCGGGGCAAGTTTAAGATTGGGGATCTGGGTCGAGGGTTAAATTGGTTTTTAAAAAAAAATTAAATGACAAATCTGGATCTAAACTAATTTTGGGGTTTGTTTATTGACAGGAACATTACATTTATTCCCAAAAATAATTTGTACTTATGAAATGTGGGGTAATAATTTAAAAAGACCTTTTTTTCCTTTATTCACCTGAAAATTATAAAAAAAATTTTATTTAAGAAACAGTTATTAAATTTTTTTTTTTGGTTCTCTATAATAAATGAGAGATTATAATGAAATATATCTATTGTCATTATAAAATTTTTCTTATAAATTTAGTATAACATTTCGGGGTAAATGATTATAATCCAGTCACAAAAACTGCAAGTGCATTCAGTGTTAAATTTTTTTTCAGATGAATCGATTTATGCGTGCAGGGGAATTTTCCCTTGGGGGGAAAAAATTGATCAGTTTCAGTGTGTTTGAAATTTTAAAAACTAAATCATTCTAATTTTAAAAAATGAGAGTTCATTCTCAAGAAAAAAACCCTTTTTAAAGTTCTTTTTTCCAAAAGCTTTTCCCGAAAGCCAACTTAATAACGCACTTGAAAGTTCATTCTGGGGGAAAACCAAAAAAATGTTTAGGGGTGTTGCTTTTTTACTAAAGTCTTTTTTTAAAGCATCACGGAGTTCATTCTGGAGAAAAACCCCAAGTGTTCAGAATGTCTAAAAGGTTTTTTATTTAAATCACATCTATTAAGACACACAAGAATTCATTCCAAAAAACCTATCAGTGCTCCCAGTGTCTAAAAATTTTTCTCAAAAAGGGGAAACTTAATAACACACATGATAGTTCATTCTGGGAGAAAACATACAAGTGTTTAGAGGGGGTTTTTAAAAAATTTTTACAAAAAAATTCACTAATACACATGAGAACTCATTCAGGGGAAAAGCCCTTTTTTTGTTCGGGTTCTTTAAAAGAATTTTCAAGAAAATCAAATCTAGTACAACACATGAGAATTTTTTTTACAAAAAAATGCTCAGGGACAGGGGGCAAAAGATTTTCAAAAAAAACACAGCTAGTAAAACCCTATGAGAGTTCATTCAGGAGAAAAAAAAATCGTGTTCAGAGGAAAGATTTTTCAAGAAAATCAAAAACTAGTACGACACACGAAAAATTCATTCAGTAAAAAACCATAACATTGTTAAAAAATATTGCTAATTGCATTGTCTTCTGGTGGTTTGTGTAATCCAAGCCTTTTGTTGGGCATGGTTTTACATGTTTTCCCCAAACATGGGAGACTCCCTTGGGTTCAATTTTGAGCAAACAGATTGTTGAGAATGGAAAAAAAACTTTTTTAAATTTGGGATTAAAAAAAGACCACCCGTGGCTTTTCAGATTGGGAAAAAGCCACTCTAAAATGATTCCTTTTAAATGTCCCGGGAAATTTCAAAGTGCTTTTTTTTTAAACAGATTGTTTTTTTTTGGGTGGCAGTCGTATGTTGTAAAAAACTTGTTGTTTAGTGAAAGTTGGTACTTAATTTTCCCTTTTTTGACATTGTAAAATTTTAAAATTTTTTTGGGATGTGTTAAGGGGGGGGACTTGAGGTACTTTATACCAAGAAAAATTTACATTTTTTTATCCATCCTTTTGTTGGTCATTTTCCTATCTTAGATGCCATTCAAGGGGTTATTTCCCGCACTTAAAAGGGGCCCAAAAAATTTTAAACATTACCCGGGGGGCCAAAGAAACCCTGCCGGGCCCCAATTCAAAGCGCTGCTAAAAAAAACCCCACCCAAACCTAAAGCCAATTTAACATTATCCCAAAATTGATTAATCACTTAAATGTAAAAACCTGTCATAAATAATGATACAGAGCAACTCTGTTTTTTAGCAAACAAAAAAATAATCCACTCTCTTGTACCTGTGAACATCAATGAACATATAAACTGCTTTTAACAAAACAAGTTTTA
>WNWK01037260.1:0-18622 GCA_009830355.1 Cherax destructor | reverse complement strand
TGCTTGGTAGACAAAGTAAAAGGAGCTAGGAAAAATGATAGCAAACAATGAAAAAAAGAAATTAGTACCTGAGTTACACCTAATTATTATAAAAAAAATTAATAAGAGAACTGTGGCAGTTAGATTTTAGATAAAATCTAGGAATATAATAGTAAACAATGGGGGTTAACACTTTAGGGAATATAATAGTAAATAAAAGAGTAAAACACTTTAGCCCCAAAAAATAGCACCTTAATTACAAGTTAACACTTTAGGAATATAATAAAAAAAAAGAGTAAAACACTTTAGCACCAGAATTAGCCCCTTTAAGAAAAAAGGAATTATTGGATGAAAGGCAGTACTGGGGTATTGATTTGTTGGGAACTATTTCAAGAGAATATATAAATGGGGATTAAATTAAATGGACAGATAGTAAATATGATATAAAATTAACTTAGAAGCAAGATTTGATTTATATTATAAAGTTGAAGCAAGTAATAGCACTAAAAGTAAAGTACATAGTGTATGAGGTAGTTGGTACTAGCTAGTATATAGTACAAAAAAATTTCACAAAGTAGTAGTACTCAAGGGCCTGGTCCCAAATCTGCTCACTGCCATAACAACATACTGGAGCGAGAGATATGAGAGGAAGTGCAAAATAAACCCAGTGAAAAGCAGGGGTGCAGTGCGCACAATAAGGGAGCACTGTATCAACATTTATTGGCCCAAGATTATTCAACATCTTACCAGAAGATATCAGAAACACTGCTGGGATAAGTGTAGAAGTCTTCAAGAGACAACTGGACAAGTATCTTCACCAGGTGCCAGATCAACAAAGCTGTGATGGATATGTGGGGCTGTGAGCCTCAAGCAGCAGCAGCAGCCTGGTTGACCAGGCTAGCACCAGATGAGCCTTCCCCATAGCAGGGCTCCGGTAGTAGAAAGTCTCACGAAATTCATCAAAGGCTAAAGGTATAAAGGACTTTATATCCATTTTATAGTATGGAGGCATGAACTGAGTTGCATAATCTAAGTGAGGCCTTTGTAATAATGTATAGAGCTGTAGTATACCTTTGGTCTATATGTATACAGTGGAACCTCGAGTTTCGACCGCCCCAAGTTTCAGCTGTTTTGAGTTTCAATTACTTTTTTCGGCTAAATTTTATCCTGAGTTTCTAACAGTACCTTGAGTTTCGGCCGCCATACCAGACCTGTTCGCCTGCCGGTGCATACATTGTGAGTCAGTCTGGCTTTGTTTCTCCTTGAGTGAAAATTACCCTGCGCTTTCATCCAAACATTTCACAATAATCCATTGTTTTTTGTGCTTGTTGATTGAGTGCGACTGCTACATAATTAACCATGGGCCCAAAGAAACTTCCTAGTGCCAGCCCTTTGGTAAAGAAAGTGAGAAACACGATAGAATTGAAGAAAGAAATTGTTGACAAATACAAAAGTGGTGTGTGTGTGTGCTCCAGCTTGCCAGGGTGTATGGCAAAAACAAATCAACCATCAGTTCCATCCTGGCGAAGAAAAAAGAAATAAAGGAAGCTGATGTTGCAAAAGGGGTAGATATGCTAACGAAAAATAGATCACAAACAATCGAAGATGTTGAGAAGTTGTTGTTGGTGTGGATCAACGATAAACAGTTACCGGGAGATAGTGTTTAGGAGACGATCATTTGTGAAAAGGTGGGGCAGTTGCACGCGGATTTCGTAAAGAAAATGCCTGGAACGAGTGCTGCTGCTGTTATTGAATTTAAGTCCAGCATAGGCTGGTTCGACAACTTCAAGAAGCGTAGTGGCATACACAGTGTTGTAAGGCATGGCAAGGCTGCAAGTTCAGGCAAACCTGGTCCATGAAGTGTTTGGCCCAAGTGTGAAAAAATACCTCCAGGAAAATAAATTGCCACTCAAGTGCCTCTTGGTACTGGACAATGCTCCTTCTCATCCTCCAAACTTGGTAGACCTATTGTCTAGGGACTTCAGTTTTATAACAGTGAAGTTCTTGCCTCCTAACACCACTCCTCTCATCCAGCCCATGGACCAGCAGGTCATTTCAAACTTCAAAAAACTCTACACGAAAGCAATGTTTCAAAGGTGCTTTGAAGTGACCTCGGACACTGAATTGACCCTAAGAGAGTTCTGGAGGAATCACTTCAATATCTACAACTGCATAGGCCTTATAGGTAAGGCTTGGCAGGGAGTGACTTCCAGGACTTTGAACTCTTGCTTGGAGAAAACTGTGGCCAGAATGTGTCCAAGAGAAGGATTTTGAATGGCTTGAGGCTGACCCTACGCCTGTTGTGGAATCTATTGTGTCTTTGGGGATGTCCATGGCGTTGGAGGTGAGTGGCCAGGATGTGGAAGAGTTGGTGGAGGACCACAGTGAAAAGCTAACCACTGAAGAGCTGCAAGACCTTCATCTGGAACAGCAACAGACCACAGCTGAGGAACTTGCTTCAGAGGAAGAGGAAGAGGGGAAGGAAGGAGGTGCCTTCTTCAAAGATTAAGGAGATTTGTGCAATGTGGAGTAGGGTGCAAGCTTTTGCTGAGAAATATCACCCTGAGCAAGCTGAAACTAGCCATCTCTGCAACATGTTCAGTGACAAATGCTAAAGAGACACCAGAAACAAGAGCTCTCTGGACAGTTTTTTTGTGCGACAGGGGTCCAGTGACTCTCAAGCTGGTCCTAGTGCCATTAAAAAACAAAGAAGGGAAGTAACCCCAGATAAGGCTTTGATACCAGAAGTCCTTATGGTGGGGGATTTCCCTTCCAAACAATAAGTCCTCCCTCTCTTCTCCCTGTCTTCCATATACCAACAAGAGTCTTCAATAAAGGTATGTAAATGTGATTTTAAATGTTTATTTATCTATTTCATTAGTCATTTAAGTACTATATGTATTTATAATTGTTTTGTGTATGTAAAACTATAGTTATTCTTTAAAAAATGTTCTTCGGAACCTCCACTTCCGAGTGCATCCATGTATGAGTTTTTCAGATATGAGCAGTCGCTTGGTCGATTTTTTGCTTCCAGAAGTGAGCAAAATTTCCAGATGCCAGCGGGCCTCAAGGGAGGTTCCTTGACGCTGGTGAGGGGCTCTTGCTCTAGATCTAGGGAATTGGATCTCAGTTGTTTGTTGGACTATCTTATTGAAACTTGGGCAATGTATGATGGAAAGATGCTTCTTAACATTCACCAAAAATGAAAGAAATCGGACCATAAATAACGGAGTTCACTTCTAAGCCATTAGCCTCACCTTAGCGGTATTTTCATGTTTTTTATGGTTGTATTCTCGTTTTTTTTGGTCACATTTGATAGAATGGAAGATATATTACAGAAATAGATATGATTTTGATTGGTTTCATGAAGAAAAGTACCTTGAAATTGAGCTCAAAGTAGCAGAAATGTTCAATTCTTTGGCGATGTTCAAGAGTAAACAAATGAATGGGTTACTAATACTAATACAGTGGACCCTCGCTATTCGAACACTCCAAAACTCACCCTCATTCCAGAATGCTGTTCAAGTGCTGTTACCAAACAAATTTATTCCCATAAGGAATGATGTAATTAGATTAGTCCATTTCAGACCCCCAAAAATACACTTATAAAAGCACTTACAATAATAAACTTACATAAAAGGGTGAGTTTTCGAGTGTTCAAATAGCGAGGATCCACTGTACAATTATTACAATAATGCAGTAGTCCGCATAACAGTAAATCTTCTATTTTTTGTGTGAATAAAAATTCCAAATTATTTATATTGTAATAATAATAATAATACATATAATAATAATAGTAGTACAGTGGACCCCCGCCTAACGAACACCCCGGAAATCGTACAGTTATGTAAGTATAATATTGTAAGTGCTTGTGGAAGTGTATTTTTGGGGGTCTGAAATAGACAAACCTACGTGACATTATTTCTTAAGGAAGTAAATTTGTTCGGTAATGGCACTTGAGCAGGCTTCTGGAATGAATTTTGTTCGTTAGGCGGGGGTCCACTGTATAATAATATAATACAGTGGACCCTCGGTTTTCGTTCACCTCCAAACTTGAACAATTATGTAAGTGTATTTTTGTAAGAGCTTTTGTAAGTGTATTTTTGGGGTTCTGAAACGACTAATCTAATTTACATTTGTCCTTATGGGAACAAATTCGTTTGGTAACAACACTCGAACAGCATTCTGGAAAGAATTTTCAACGAAAACCGAGGGTCCACTGTATAATAATAATAATATAATAAGTATAATAATAATATGTACATGTATAATAATAATGTACAGTGGACCCCCGACTATCGGCCAGTCTGAGTATCGTCCGACTCGAGTTTCGGTCGCTTTTTTTGGCCCAATTTTTCCCCAACTCGGCCATTTCCCCGAGTTTCGGCCCGCATACCAGACCTGTCTGCCTTGCGCTCCTCCCCGTGAAGGGGTCGTGAGCCAGTCTATCTTTGTTTACCATTGAGTGAACATTACCCAGCACGCTCATTCAAACATTTAATAAGTCACCATGGGTCCAAAGAAGCTTCCTAGTGGCACCCCTGTGGTAAAGAAAGTGAGGAACACCATCGAACTGAGATTAAGGAAATTTGTTCAATGTGGAATTTGTTGAAAAATACCACCCTTAGCAAGCTGAAATAAGCCATCTCTGCAACAAGTTCAGTGACAGAGCCATATTGCACTTCAGGAACATGTTAAACAGGCACCAAAAACAGAGGACTGTGGACAGTTATTTTGTGAGACAGGGGTCCAGTGACTCTCAAGCTGGTCCTAGTGGCATTAAAAGACCAAGAAGGGAAGTAACCCCAGATAGGGCTTTCATACCTGAAGTCCTTATGGAGGGGGATTTCCCTTCCAAACACTATGCCCTCCCTCACTCCTCCTCCCTATCTTCCAGTGCCAGCAAGTCTTCAATAAAGGTAAGTAAATGTTATTTTAAATGTAAATTTATAAATTTAATATGTGTTATTATTATGTGTTGTTACTGTGTGTTTGTGTATGTAAATTATTGTTATTCTTTAAAAAATGAATTTTTTGTGAATATTTTTGGGTGTCTGGAATGGATTAGTAATTGTATTTACATTATTTCTTATGGGAAATAATGATTCAACTTTCGGCCAGTTCGAGTTAAGGCCTAGCTCCTGGAACGGATTATGGCCGATACTCGGGGGTCCACTGTACTATATAATAATAATTATAATAATAGGCGGCTTCAAAAGGCCGTCACTAGATGGCAGTAAATACAACAACAATGCGGGAGCGGTTGTGGCCGCCTCCACTTGTCACATAATGACATACAGTGGACCCTCGGTTAGCGGCCGTAATCCGTTCCAGGAGCTAGTCCTTTAACCGAAATGGCCTTTAACCGAATAAATATTCCCCATAAGAATTAATGTAAATACAATTAATCCGTTCCAGACAAAAATATTCACAAAAAAAAATTCCTTTAACAATTAAATTATTATTACATACCTTTATTGAAGACTAATGCTGGCTTCTGGAAGTTAGGGAGGAGGAAATAGAGAGGAGTTAGTTTTTGGAAGGGGAATCCCTCTCCAAAAGGACTTCAGGTAACAAGTCCCTCTCTGGGGTTACTTCCCTTCTTTTTCTTTTAATGCCACTAGGACCAGCTGAGAGTCATTAGAACCTTGGCTAGAAAAATAAGTGTCCAGAGTGCTCTGTTTCTGGCGCCTCTTTAACATGTCCCTGAAATGGGACAAGGTTTTGTCACTAAACATGTTGCAGATATGGTTTGTTTCAGCTTGGTCAGGATGGTGTTTTTCAACAAAACTTTGTAACCTATTCCACATTCCACACATTTCCTTAATCACTGAAGAAGGCACCTCCTCTCTCTCTCCCTCCTCCTGTGAAGCACGTTCCTGAGCTGTGGTCTGTTGCTGTTCCAGATGAAGCTCTTGCAGCTCTTCAGTTGTTAGCTCACCCTGTGGTCCTCCATCAACTCTTCCACATCCTCACCATTCACCTCCAACCCCAGGCTGTTCCCCAATGTCACAATATCTTCCACAACAGGCACAGGGTCGTCAGCTGCAAATCCTTCAAAATCCCTCTGTTGGACACAATCTGGCCACAGTGGTCTCCAAGCAGAGTTCAAAGTCCTGGTAGTCACTCCTCCCAAACCTTACCTATAAGGCCTATGCAGTTGTAGATATTGAAGTGAATCTTCCAGAACTCTCTAAGGGTCAATTCAGTGTCTGAGGTCATTTCAAAGCACTTCTGAAACACTGCTTTGGTGTACAGTTTCTTGAAGTTAGAAATGACCTGCTGGTCAATGGGCTGAGAAGAGGAGTGGTGTTAGGAGGCAAGAACTTCACTTTTATAAATTTGAAGTCCCTAGACATTTGGTCTTCCAAGTCTGGAGGATGTGCAGGCGCATTGTCCAGTACCAGGAGGCACTTGAGTCCCAAATTGTTATCCTGAAGGTATTTTTTAACACTTGGGCCAAACACATCATTAACCCAATCTTTGAAAATTGACCTTGTGACCCATGCATTTTGACTTGATTTCCACATCACACACAATCTTGTGAACTTTGTGTTTCGTGAACACTCTGGGAGTTTCAGAGTGATACACAGTAAAGGCTTCACTTTGAAATCCCCACTTGCATTGCTACACAACATGAGAGTTAGCCTGTCTTTCATAGGCTTGTGTCCTGGCAGTCTTTTTTCCTCCTGCGTGATGTAGGTCCTCCTTGGCATTTTCTTCCAAAAGAGGCCTGTTTCGTCACAGTTAAAGGGGTCACTGCATATCGATGGTCGACTTTTTATTTGTTGACCGATTGCGCTCATTTTTGGTGTACTATTAGAAGCTTATATCGACCTTGCTTTGGTGAAGTTTCAATAAAATCGGCCAAAAGCAAATGAACCATGCAAGATTTACTAAAAATTCAAAAAAAATATACTTAGGAGTGAGCTCCTCAAGTGGTAGTTCGAAAGTGGTTTTGACACTTTCTGCTGATAGAACACTTCTAAGTCCATCGTTCGGTATGTACCAATGCTGTAATAAAGCTTATCTTTATTCTAAAAAAAATACAGTTTGTAGGTTGCTTGACATTTAGCAAAATATCGGACTTTTACCCCACACAAATCTGAAAATATTTGGAATACTTCAAAAAGGTACATACGGATTGGTAAAGCAAGCATTCTTCTATGTTTATTGTGAAAATCAAGTCAATTCGTTCATTAATAATGATGGTACATGGCTAAATAGGTAAATAACTTACTTCCGAGATAATGGCCGAAGCGCGCGGCAGCCCGAGTACTCAGAGAATTTTTTTTTTTCCCGAAAAAAATACTTGTTTTTTCCACTGTTTTCATCATCTATGAGTGTCTACTACAGTTTACCATCGCTAGATCCGTTTTCTTTTATAACAGGATGTGAGAATGGGTAGAAATAATCCATAAGGGCGATTTTACCCTCCACTACCAGCCCATGGACCGTCATATTATGCCACATAATATTTATTCTGGTGTGTTTTTCATGTTTCTATGCTATTAATATGTCGCCTTATGTCATAATAGATCAATTTTAGTAAGTAAATAAACATTATTATTGATATTAGCATAAGAAAATAACAATTTGTTGGCTGGTGCATGCTGGCCGCTACATCGTAATTTATGCCCTATCAGCACTTCTTATCTGAGAAGGCCAGAGAAGGCTCTGATTGGTTCTCAGGCCATATTAGCCCCGCCCACTCTCTTATGATCTCAAATGGTGAATTTGTATTATATTAGAGAGAAAAATATAAGAAATTGATAGAATTTTTTTTTTTTTTTTTGTCGCGTCAGCGCCCATGTTATGACAGACGCCGTCACCACACATGTTATAAATTACTATAACTCTTTGTAGAAACATCGTATAATGATGAGAATTATACGAGGGGATTGCCAGAAAGATCAGCTATTTTTCGGTAAGAAAATCTCAATTTTCGTAGTTTTTCAATTTTTTTTTTCTGAGCGCGCTCCATGTGTCAAGTGACCCCTAAACACTTGTTAGGGTTTCAGATTTTTACTCTTTATGTAGTCCTGAAATTCCTGCACAAACTTTTCAGCAGAATGTTTGTCTGAACTTGCAGCCTCACCATGCCTTACAACACTGTGTATGCCACTACGCTTCTTAACCCTTAAACTGTCCACACGTAGATATATGTTCACTCGCGAAAGTGACCGAATTTTTTGAAAAATAAAAAAATCGTTTTTTTTTCTAAAAATGAAGAGCACATTTTTATAAATAGGATAGGCTAAAAAAAAACATTTTAGGGCCAGTACTTACCGAGATATAAGCCCGTGAAGTTGGTGCTAAATGATGTGGTGTCGGCAAAATGGAGCACTGCCGCTTGCAGAAACAAGAAACATTTATCGTTTTTTTCCATTTTTTTCCATTTTCTGTTGTTTTCATCCTATGATAATAATGTTTTGATGCAGATCTATTCATTTCATTGCCAATTCTTGTTTAGACACAAATATTTGTTACTGAATTAGTAATCATACTGTCACAAACACACATGTTCACACTGATAAATAAATTTGTACACCTGGTTCAATCACTTACTATTGTTTACATATATATACAAGGTATTTACAGGTCCTATTTATGTTTCTAGAAGTCCACCACTGTATGATACTCGAAGAAGCATGGATTCATACAGAGTGCCACTCCACATTGCTGACACATGAATCGTGTGTCTTTTCGCACTTGGGGTCGCTGTGTACTGTAAGCACACACTACACACTTTTTCTGAGAGTACTTCTTCTTTGGAGTAGATGGTAATGGTATCAGGCAGTGACAGTTAGGGATAATTCGGTTGGGCAATTCCCCCTCTGGTTGTGGAGTGACAGGTCGCTGTTGTGGAGTGACAGGTCGCTGTTGTGGGGTGACAGGTAGCTGTGGAGTGGCAGGTATAGGTGTGGTACCATACTTTCTCCCTATCTGCTTGATGACATTTAGGGTGAATTCTGCATATCATTGTTGCTTCCCAGTCTTTATTTCATACATGTTGAAGGCATTGAGCATTGCAATGTCCACAAGGTGGAAAAACACTTTTATATACCACTTGCGACTCCTACGCACACAGTCAACAAAGCCTATCATCATGTCACACTTGTCGACTAGTCGCATATTGTTTGTATAGTCGATGACAACAGCTGGCTTTTCAATAGGTTGATTGTTGAACCTGCTTAGTCTGTCTGTTTGTACCATCTCGTTTCTGTGGATGGTTGACAGCAATGTCACGTCCCTTTTGTCATGCCATGACAGTGCCATGATGTCATTGGCATGAAATGCCTGCACTACACTTCCTCCAGTGAACTTTGGCATGTGTTTTCTATTGCTTCTCACTGTTCCACATATATCAGTATTGTTCACACGTAGGAAATCAGCAAGCATAGGGCTTGTGTACCAGTTGTCTGTGAACAATGTACGTATGGCCCTTGCCAGGTATGGCTGCATCATCTTGCGAACAACATCACCAGAAATGCCCAATATGCACCTGGTATCATCGAGTGTATTTTTACCTGTGTAGATAATGACATCCAACACAAGACCAGTCTCACAGTCACACATAACAAACAGTTTTATACCAAAGCGATTACGTTTGCTTGGTATATATTGTTTGAATGACAGTCGTCCCTTGAACAGAATCAAGGACTCATCAACAACAATGTTCTTGAATGGATAAAAGTAGGCACTGAATTTTTGCTTGAGATACATAAACAATTCCCGGATTTTGTAGAGGAGGTCATTTCAGTTTGGTGTATTCCTATCTGAGAAGTGCAACATTCTCAGCAACAGAAGGAATCTGTTGCAGGGAAGGAGGTCTCGGAAGACTGGAGTGCTAATGAAGTGGTCTGTGGACCAGTAGTTTGCTATATTGTTCTTATATGTGTGTGGCATAAGCATGACAGTGCCAAGGAATAAATACATTTCAGCCACAGTTGTATCTTTCCACCTGCGCAGCCGTGACGATTCTGAAAAATCTGCATGGTCCATTGTATACTGGTAGTACAGGTTGGTCTGAGTAACAATCAGGTTCATTATTGGCTCATCAAAGTATAGTTGAAAATAGTCTAACTCTGTAGACTCATTTGTGATGGGACAGTGTGGCATGATGCCACTTCCACTGCCATCAAAATTGAAAGGATGTGGCATGAATGGTGTATGTTCAGTCCACTTCCATTCACGATCAGATGGCGCAGGGTGGACCTGTGGCATGGGACGGGGGGAGCAGGAGGGACGGGAGTGGGGCCAGCACATGATTGAGAGGGTGCCTCGTGGTCCTTTGTCTGTCCACACACCGCGCCACGAGGTCCAGGCACCATGCCACCCACCACCTCTTCCTCCATCCCAGCATACTCTCCTTCATTATCACTTTCACTATCAGTGGCTGGGATTTTGGATCGTGAACTGCCACGACCCTTGCCTCTGACTGCATATGGCACACTGCCTGAACGTAGGTAATGACGCCCATAAGTACGTTTCACTGGGGAATAATGATAATCACTGTCACTCGACGAATCATCTATGGGCATAAAATCGATTTCATCATCGTCACTTATATCACCTTCACTATCGTCACTATCATAACACATGGAAAATGCTAATTTCCTCTTGCGGAGCTGCCTTTGGGTAGTAACACTAGAAACCCCAGAGGTGCTGGGCTGAGGGTCTGTGGCCACACTGGCCACACCAGATGTGCTGGGCTGAGGGTCTGGTATGGCCACACTGTCCACACTGGCCACCCCAGAGGTGATGGGCTGAGGGTCATCTGGGTTGTCATCAATAGTTTCACTAATTCCTTGATTATTAGTAGCTACAGTGGTACCCCGGTTTACGATGGTCCCCAAACTCACCCTTTTATGTAAGTTTATTTTTTTAAATGCTTTTGTAAGTGTAATTTTGGGGGTCTAAAAGGACTAGTCTATTTTACAACATTTCTTAAGGAGATAAATTCGTTTGGTAATGGCACTTGAACAGCATTCTGGAATGAAAAAATATCGTAAACCGGGGTACCACTGTATATCACTGTCAAATCCACTAAGCTCGCGTTCTCTATCACTTTCCGAGAATAGTAGAGTGTTAATACGACGAGGCGTGAGTGAATCACGGGGGTGTGCCATGATGTTGACCCAAGATGGAGCTGAAACTAACCGGGGCTACCATGCGGTACCCTGGTGTCCCCGATTTTTTTCATACTGCGCACACTGAGGGCGCAGACCCATTCTCTCATGTCTAGGCGACTCAGGCCTATTGCACTAAATTTGAACGAATGTAAAATAAAACGTAGATATACGTTCGGTCACTTTCGCAAGTGAACGTATATCTACGTGTGGACAGTTTAAGGGTTAAATCTCTCAAACTAGCCTTTGCTGGCCCTAAATTCACTACTAGCAGCACTTGTTCCAGGAGTTTTCTTCACAAGATCTTCATGCAAACGCCTTGCCTTCTCACAAATAACAAACTCCACTAAAGTGTCTCCCACCATTTGTTTTTCCTTAATCCACAATAATAATAAATTTTCCATTTGTTCCATTATTGGTGACCTTTGTTTCATAAGCACATTTACTCCTTTGGCAACATCAGCCACCTTGATCTGTTCTTTCTTTGACAGGATGGTTGTAATTGTTGATTTGTTTTTCCCAAACATCCTGGCAAGTTCCAGCACCCGCATACCACTCTCATATTTCTCAATCACTTCTCTCTTAAATTCCATGGTATTTCTCACTCTTTGCCACAGGAACTTTACTAGGAACTTTCTTGGGAGCCATGGTTACTTATTTCTCAGTTGCACTGGGAAAAAACAATGGAAAACAAGCGAAATGTTTGTATGAATGAGCAGAAGCTTCCTTATGTCCTAAATGAAACAAGCTGGGAAGATATCCTAAACAACACGGATCCGAACATTTGCCTAGAAAAAAATGAACTCTGTGGTTCTTGAGATCTGCTCAAGACACATTCCATTAAGAAAAAGAAAGAGAAGATGTAAACTAGAAACAGAGAGACGCTCCCTATACAGACGAAGGCGAAGAGTCGCTGAGAGGGGCCAATATATCTGAAATACGAAGGGAGGCACTGGTCAATGAAACCTCTTCAAGGGGGGCTCCTTGCTGTGGTAAAGAGGCTCTTTGTCTGAGGAATTGGACCTTTTGGTCTTCTTCCTCAGACCGAACCTAATTACCCCCCAATCCCCCCTCCCTTTTCCCATTTTCCCCATCCTCCCTTTTTTCCCTTTCCTCCTTTTCCTCCTCATCCCTCCCTTATTTCCTTCCCATTTTTACCCTGGGAGCTTCCCTCCACAGGCATTCTAGTTCCTAGGTAGGGGGAAGGGTATCGTGGTCCATCCCATTCCGTTGAGGTCCTTGGCGGTGGTGTAGTTTGCCGTGGAATCTGGATCGCCTGGAGATGTCCTGATCCCTCTCTGGTCTCCCGGGGGGTGGCCTTGGGTATCTTTCGAGCGACGGGTGTATCTCTGGAGGCCACCTTTCGGATTCCGGGGTGGTGGCCGAAGGCGGTATGCTTTGTGGCGGATATCCGGCCGCCCTCTCTTTTGTCCGCCGAGGTGGCTCAGTGGATATGAGGTTGCTATTCCGGATTGCTGGTTTACTGGCATGAAGGGTAGGGTATGGCACGGGTTCCATGCAGCATCTGCACTACTTGCGGTGTTGAGGTCCTCTTGGGCGCGGAGGGGGATTTACACCCCTTTCATTCCTCCTAGGAGCTATCCTCCACGTTCCCAACTTTTTTTTTATTCTTTTTTTATTTTTATTTTATTTTCTTCTTTCTTTTTTTTTCTTAAAAATAAAAAGAAAGAAGTAACCTAACCATGGCTGACCCAATCCATGAACCCAATACCCCCGGGCCCCTTCCTGATACCGCACCTAGTTCTGACCCTACCTCGTAACCGGACAACTCTTCGGACAACTCTAATACCCCTGTACCTCTTGCTGGTGCCGGTTCGTCACCTGCTTCAGGTACCGGGGTTCCGACCAGCCCTTTTGACATATCTGACCTTCGCTCTTCTCTGACCTTGATTCCGGCTTCTCCCTCGACGGTGCGGCAATTTTCGAATCGCTCGCCCGTCTCCCATCGGACCACCCCCGGTCCCACATCCAAACGACCAAGACCCTTACAAGAAGATTCAACTCAAAGATTTTTATGATATGGGATGTTAGTGCTATCAGTCTGTAGTTCTTTGCAATTGCTTTACTGCCACCCTTGTGGATTGGGGCTATGTCTGTTGTTTTTAGTGTATGTGGGATGACCCCTGTGTCCATGCTCCCTCTATAGAATGCTGAAGGCATGCGATAGGGGCTTCTTGCAATTCTTGATGAACACGAAGTTCCATGAGTCTGGGCCTGGGGCAGAGTGCATAGGCATGTCATTTATTGCCTTTTCAAAGTGTTGTGGAGTTAGAATAATATATGAGATTTTTGAGATCACCAAATTTTGCGTTTCGTTCATAAAGAATTTATTTGGATTGTCGACCCTTAGTCTAGGCAGCGGCTCGCTGAACACCGAGTCGTATTGGGACTTTAATATCTCGCTCATTTCTTGGCTGTCATCTGTGTATGTCTCATCCTGCCTAAGCAGAGGCCCTGGGGACAAAATTAACCTAAGTTGCCTAAAATGCTCTGCATAACCAGGGACTTTCTATATAGAATGTCATTGATGTCAGCTAAGTCTGTATGTATAAGTTTTATCATGTACATCTAGAAATAAATATTTTTATTATTATTAACTACCTAAGAGTTACAAAACTTACCAGGATTTTGTTATTCCTGTATTGGAATACATATACAGTGGACCCCCGGCTAACGAACAAAATTCATTCCAGAAGCCTGTTCAAGTGCCATTACCGAACGAATTTACTTCCTAAAGAAGTAATGTCACGTAGGTTAGTCTATTTCAGACCCCCAAAAATACACTTCCACAAGCACTTACAATATTATACTTACATAATTGTACGATTTCCGGGGTGTTTGTTAGCCGGGGGTCCACTGTACGTACTAAATATGCTTTGAGGATATTTTTCGTAATTTGATTAGAAATTATTGAAAAATAAATTGAATACCACATTTTAAAATCACTGACAGTCCATTCACACAGGCTGTTCCATTTACTTAAATTTGTATGAATTATGGAAGGTTATATGAAAATTGTCTTAAGATAAGATTTGTTTGGATTTTTATCCCAGAGGGTTAGCCACTCAGGTTAACCCAATAAAGTCAATGCGTCATTGAAGACTGTCTTATTTCCATTGTCCCCCAGGATGTGACCCACACCACTCAACTAACATCCAGGTACCTACTTACTGCTAGGTGAACAGGGACAGCAGGTGTAAGGAAACATGCCCAGCGTTTCCACCCATGCCAGGGATTGAACCCTGGACACTCAGTGTGTGTCTACCTGGAGTCTACTTGGAGAGAATTCCAGGGGTCAACGCCCCCGCGGCCCGGTCTGTGACCAGGCCTCCTGTTGGACCAGAGCCTGATCAACCAGGCTGTTACTGCTGGCCGCACGCAGTCCAACGTACAAACCACAGCCCGGGTGATCAGGTACCGACTTGAGGTGCCTGTCCAGTGCCTGCTTGAAGACAGCCAGGGGTTTGTTGGTAATCCCCCTGATGTATGCTGGGAGGCAGTTGAACAATCTTGGGCCCCTGACACTTATTGTGTTGTCCCTCAACGTGCTAGTGGCACACCTGCTCTTCATTGGGGGGATGTTACATCGCCTGCCGAGTCTTTTGCTTTCGTAGGGAGTGATTTTTGTGTGCAAGTTTGGTACTAAGCCCTCGAGAATTTTCCATGTGTATATAATAATGTATCTCTCCCGCCTGCGTTCTAGAGAGTACAGGTTTAGGAACTTCAAGCGTTCCCAGTAGTTGAGGTTGTTTATCGCACTTATGCGTGCGGTGAAGGTTCTCTGCACATTTTCAAGGTCAGCAATTTCACCCGCCTTGAAAGGTACAGTTAGTGTGCAGCAATATTCCAGCCTAGATAGAACAAGCGATCTGTAAAGTGTCAACATGGGCTTGGCATCCCTGGTTAGAAGGTTCTCATTATCCATCCTGTCATTTTTCGAGCAGATGCAATTGCTACATTGTTATGGTCCTTGAAGGTGAGATCCTCTGACATGATCACTCCCAGGTCTTTGACATTAGTTTTTCACTCTATTGTGTGGTTGGAATTAGTTTTGTACTCCGATGAGATTTTAATTTCTTCCCGTTTTCCGTATGTGAGTAATTGAAATTTCTCATCATTGAACTTCATATTGTTTTCTGCAGCCCATTTAAAGATTTGGTTTATGTCTGCTTGGAGTCTTGCAGTGTCTTCAACGGTGGACACTGTCATACAGATTCGGGTGTCATCTGCAAAGGAAGACACAGCACTATGGCTTATATCCCTGTCAATGTCTGATATGAGGATGAGGAATAGGATGGGAGCAAGTACTGTGCCTTGTGGAACAGAGCTTTTCACAGTAGCTGCCTCAGACTTTACTCTGTTGACTACTACTCTTTGTGTTCTACATGTTAGGAAATTATAGATCCATCTACCAACTTTTCCTGTTATTCCTTTATCACGCATTTTGTGTGCTATCACACCATGGTCACACTTGTCAAAGGCTTTTGCAAAGTCTGTGTATATAACATCTGCATTCTGTTTGTCCTCTAGAGCATCCAGGACCTTGTCATAGTGGTCCAGTAGTTGGGACAGACAGGAGCGACCTGCTCTAAACCCATGCTGCCCTGGGTTGTGTAATTGATGGTTATCTAGATGAGTGGCGATCTTGCTTCTTAGAACCCTTTCAAAGATTTTTATGATATGGGACGTTGGCGCTATTGGTCTGTAGTTCTTTGCCATTGCTTTACTGCCGCTTTTGTAGAGTGGGGCTATGTCTGTTGTTTTTAGTAACTGCGGGATGACCCCAGTGTCCATGCTTCCTCTCCATAGGATGTTAAAAGCAGTTCTTGATGAACACTGAGTTCCATGAGTCTGGGCCTGGAGCGGAGTGCATGGGCATGTCATTTATCGCCTTTTCAAAGTCATGTGGCGTCAGGGTAATGTCAGATAGGCTTGCGTCTACCAGGTCCTGTGGCACTCTCATAAAAAAATCATTTAGGTCTTCAACTTTTAGTCTGGTTAGCGGCTCACTAAAAACTGAGTCATACTGGGACTTTAGTAACTCACTCATTTCCTTGCTGTCATCTGTGTAAGACCCATCTCGTTTTAGTAGGGGCCCAATACTGGATGTTGTTCTCGACTTTGTTTTGGCATAAGAAAAGAAATACTTTGGGTTTCTTTCAATTTCATTTATGGCTTTTAGGTTCTTCCCCGTTTCTTGATTCCTGTAAGATTCCTTTAGTTTAAATTCAATGTTTGCTATTTCTCTGACCAGTGCCTCCTACGTATTTCAGATATATTGGCCTCTTGTAGCCGCTCTGTTATTCTTTGCCTTCGCCTGTATAGGAGCGCCTCTTTCTAGTTTACATCTTCTCCTCCTTTTCCTTAAGGGAATTTGCCTTGAGCAAACCTCAAGTGCCACAGAGTTAATTTGTTCTAGACATAGGTTAGGATCTGTGATGCTTAGGCTATCTTCCCAGTTTATATCATTTAGGATTTGGTTTACTTGGTCCCACCTTATGTTTTTGTTATTGAAGTTGAAATTGGAGAAGGCTCCCTCGCGACTGATCACATTTTGTCGATCTGGGGCCCCCCTCATGCATGTCTGGACCTCTATTATGTTGTGATCTGAATATATCGTTTTTGATATGATGACATTTCGTATCAGATCATCATTGTTAGTGAAGATGAGGTCCAGTGTATTCTCCAATCTTGTAGGCTCTATTATTTGCTGGTTTAAGGTGAATTTGGTGCAGAGATTTAAAAGCTCGTGTGTGTGTGAGTTTTCATCTGAGCTGCCTCCTGGTGTTATATCTGCTACCACATTATTTGCAATATTCCTCCATTTTAGGTGCCTTAGGTTGAAGTCCCCCAGGAGCAAGATGTTGGGGGCAGGGGCTGGAAGGTTTTCCAGGCATTGGTCAATTTTCAGAAGCTGTTCCTGGAATTGTTGGGACGTTGCATCCGGAGGCTTGTATACAACCACGATGAGCAGGTTTTGATTCTCGATCTTTACTGCTAAAACTTCAACTACATCATTTGAGGCATTTAGTAGTTCTGAGCATATAAGTGTGGGGCAAGTGTGTTGCCAACCGAGCCACAGGAAAGGTAAGAGTAGAAGCTTCACATCAATATTATAGTTGTAGTCTATTCCCTATTTTATTATTAAATAATTATTAAGCACTGTACTCACCTAGTTGTACTCGCCTAGTTGTGGTTGCAAGGGTCTATTCACAGCTCCTGGCCCCACCTCTTCACTGGCCGCTACTCTGTCACTCTGCCCGCTGTGTGATGCAGATCATGATAATTTCATGATGTAGAATTCATTCTCATTTGAAATAGAAATATGCAGCAATGAGTTCGTTGAGGAAGAATGCTCTCTAATTGAACAAGTATTTTCTAAACTCACTATCCTCATCACTTCATTAGAGACTGCAGACACCGGGCATATAACATCTTTAACACACCCAGAGAAGACACTGCCGAGAGGAGATACATACAGTCATCCCTCCGTTTTCATGTATCTCTGTTTTCGTGTATTTCAGTTTTCGTGTAGTTTTTTCGTGGAAAATTGCCCTCTGTTTTCGTGTGTTCCCTCCGTTTTCGTGCTCGGTTTGTAACCTGTCCACCAGTGCCGCGCACATACAAAGGCCGTAGGCCAGCCACCCACGCACCTCCCACGCACATTGCCACGCAGTCTAGCATTGTTTACACTTGAGTGAACATCACCCCAGGAGTTTATACAAAACATTTATTAACAATTCATTGTTTTTGGGCCTTGATTATTGTGTGTGACTATTAAATAAGCTACCATGGGCCCAAAGAAAGCTCCTAGTGCCACTTCTTTGGTAAAGAAAGTGAGGAACACCGTAGAACTGAAGAAAGAAATAATAGAAAAATATGATAGTGGTGTATGTATTGCCGAGCTCGCCAGGATATACAAGAAAGCCCCAACAACCATCGGTTCCATTGTGTATAAGAGAAAAGCAATCACTGAAGCTAATGTTGCGAAAGGGGTGAATACAATAACCAAACAGAGATCACAAACAATAGAAAATATGGAGAAATTGTTGTTGCTGTGGATAAACCAAAAACTGCTAGTTTGGTGATAGTGTTGTGCAATCCATCATACGTGAAAAAGCAAGGCAGTTGCATGCCGATCTTGTCAAGAAAATGCCTGGAACCAGTGATGTTGATGTTGATGAATTTAAGGCCAGCAAAGGCTGGTTCGAAAAATTTAAGAGGCGAACTGGCATACACAGTGTTGTAAGGCATGGGGAGGGTGCCAGTTCAGATAAAGATGGGGCTGAAAAATTTGTGCGTGACTTTAAAAAATATGTAGAGGCTGAAAATTTCAAACCCCAACAAATGTTTAATTGTGACGAAACAGGCCTCTTTTGGAAGAAAATGCCAAGGAGGACCTACATCATGCAGGAGGAAAAGGCAATGCGAGGACACAAGCCTATGAAAGACAGGCTAACTCTAATGTTGTGTGGTAACGCTAGTGGGGA